>ML827315.1:0-17220 GCA_009831015.1 Picea engelmannii | reverse complement strand
AGTATTTGACGGATATGTGTCTGTTGTGTTCAGATGTGGGATCGGTGCGACCTACGAACTATGTGAGGAATAGGCGTCGTCCTCGGTCAGGGGCCTCACCTACCGTCGCAGGGGGACCAACAGTAGCAAGAGATCTTCTAGCCGGGGAGGCTGAGAGGGTGTTGAGACAAATCAAGAGAAACTTTACTGTGCTCACCCGCACAGTCCCTATGGTAGAGATTGAACATCTGCAACCATCTATGTAGCCTCATGTAGTGGGGGCACCACAGACATGGGTCTGATTGTTTCAGCATTTGAAAAACGTTTTTGATTAGTACAACAGGGCCCACAGGCCCTGACTTTAGTTAATCTAGACCTTTCACATGCCGATAGCACTACTTGTATAAATGTTTTGAGGGCATAAGCCCCATGACTCATTACTGGTCATATTTTTGAGGCGCTTGCATCCACCTATGTACTTCGATGATTATAATATTATATATGGATTTTTATGTCTTTTTGTGGCTTATGGATCATATTTTCCTTTAAAAATGTATTTACATGTTTATGTGTATGTCCTTTCATATGTGTGTGAGATGCCAATCTAAAATTTGATTAGCTAGAGTATCTGTAATTTGGTTTAATCTCCTAGGAACATGAAAATATGTAATATAATCAAATCTTCGTTCTAAGAGACGTACCCTAAGGAATTTTCGATGTAAAGTCGGATCATGAACACGGTAGACTCTATTTAACTGAGACACAACCAGCTGAGCATCTAGATAGACCCGAAGATGAGAGATACCAAATGACAGGGCATCACGAAGCAACTTAATAACTGTACTATACTCGACGACATTGTTTGTAGTGTCACCTAAGCATATACCTCTGAAAGACAATAACTAGCCTCGAGATGTAAAAATTACCCAAGTTGTGGATGCAAGCTTCCGAGTGTGTCAGCTAGCACCATCTATGTACCCAATGAACACCTCAGATTCACTTGACATCTGCCACAATGACGAAAGCTAACATAAAAAATGACACATCCATAATACCAAAAGAAATTAGAAAGTAATAGTACAAAGACTATACATATGTTACAAAAAGTTACCCACGGTGACCTACCTATGAGTAATACTTCTTGAGGTAGAGCCCATTTCTAGTCTCTGCCAAAGCATTTCCCTCAAAGTCAACCAGACGATAAGCGCCCTTTTTTAGAACCTCTTTTATGACGAAAGGTCTGAACCACATGGGTTTGAATTTTCCAGCCCCCAGGGGGTTCTTATCTTGGTCATAGACCAGGACAAGGTCACCTTCATATAAAATCTGAGGACAAACGGATCGATCATACTGACACTTGAATTTATGTTTGTGAGCCTCGTTGACCAGGGCCACATCACGATGTTTCTCATTGAGTCACTCAAGGTATAATAACCATTCTTCAAGTGGAGAAGTCTCTGGCAATAATTGTACTACCAAATTTAGGGACGGGATCAAACATTCAATAGGCAAGACTTCTTCCAACATGTAAACGAGTTGAAAATGTGAGAAACTGGGTGTAGTCTTAACAGACGTTCGGTAAGCCCATAATGCCGAGTATAAAATCAAATGCCAATTTGACTTGGATGAGTTGGTCGTTCGTTGTAGGATGGTCTTAAGAGATTTATTTACAGCTTCCACCTGACCATTTGCTTGGGGGTAGTAGGGTGATGAGTGTTTTTTCCGCAACCCAAGCTTTGATGTTAACTCAGTCATCATCTGGTTTTGAAAGTGACTTCCATGGTCAGTGCCAATCTCTCTCAGGACGTTGAACCTTGTTATTATCTGGTTGAATAAAAAGAGAGCCGCAGTCTCTCCATCATCTTTAAACGTTGGCATAGCTTTGACCCACTTCGTGAAGTAGTCTATGGCTACAATGATATAACGGTGCCCCCTTGCTGAAGGAGGATTGCATGTAGTGTAATCAATCCCCCACTTGGTGAAGGGACCAACTGTGATGACAAGAAACATGGGAGCGGGATGTGCCCTCATCTTCTGAGAGAAGATATGACATGGGTGGCACTTCTTGACCGACTCGACGCAATATTTGATTAGTGTCGGCCAGAAGTAACCTGCTCATAAAATATTTTGGGTTGTTTCCAACCCGGAAAAATGACCGCCACATGCTCTGTTATGGAAATCGTCAATCATGATAACTACTTCTTCGTGAGTGAGGCATCGGTGCAGGATGCATTCTACACCTCTTCGATACAATGTATCATCGAGTATGAGATAATTCTTGGCCTGATGGCGTATATGGCGACGCTCATCATGAGAAGCATAGGTGGGGAACTTCAAAGCATGGATATAGATAAGTATATCTTCGTACCAGGGATCTGAAAATGTGATCAAAACAATATCTCCTCTGATAGGCGACTCTTCGGGCACAACATCACCTAACTCCACCAGAAGTTCTGAAATAAGTTTTGCGAAGACCAGTGACTTTTTGGATTTTGCTGAAACAAAATATAAGTCAAACTCCTAGAGGACGACTATCCATCTACTGATATTTCCGCCTATTACCCGTTGTTGACACTCGGGACTGAATTTGGGTTGCATGCAAATCAATCCCGAGGCAACCTCGAACCACTTTGGATTGGAATCTGCCCCTCCCAACCCGAGAGGGATCTCTCGGATAATGTCACAATATGATCTTCAGTAAGCATAAAATGGTGGGAAGATTTATGGGTAAATGATAGTTTTGGATTTTTAAAGTTTGGGGGTTGGACCAGGAAAACGGTCCATTGGGCATGGAGTCAAGTGAAAACCGAAGAAAGGAGATAATAGCAGTGATCGTATAACTTGCGGAAAATGAGGCAAAGTAAGTCTATCTTTCAACGATTGATAATCATGATGTGGTAGAAGAAAAAGAAAAGAAAAGGCCATCACAGTGAAAGCATCTATCAAGGATGATTTTTCACTACAACTTTAGAGGAAAACAAATGAAGGTTGATAACTAGATGAAGAGCGCTTATCTTGAGTGAATTCTGACCAGTCACCATAGAAACGTAACACATATATATCAACTGTGTGTAAGGAGCATATAAAATGAATTCCAAACAAATTTTAACACAGCTGAAGAGGAAGAGATAAACAATATGATAATGACAACAGGGAAAACATACTGAAAGAATTAACCGTGATGAATCTCACAATCTCAAATAAAAATGTCGTTTGTATTACTCGATTTCGGGTTTACAAAATAATCCGGCTTACAAAGGAACCCCTCTTCGAAAGAGGTTTTTTCTCTAGCTCCCCCCCCCTCTTTGTCAGCCTCCTCCAACAATTATTTAACTAATCGCCTCTGGCGATACGTTACATAACTCAGTTTTTAAAAGAAATAAATTAAAAATAAACGGTTTGTCTTCTGGAATTCCATGACTGCCAGATGCTCTGTCATTACTAATCTTTGTTGTTCTGGATCACAATAAAACATTGGTGTGCGCTAGAAAAACTTTCTCGTTCAGGTACCCCTGGTCTCCGCCATTGTAGGAAACGATATCCCTCCTGTGTCGCAACAGGAACCTGAAGGTGCAATTCGAGGGCTCGATCATCATCATTCTTGAGTTGAGAATGAACCTGCTATTACCTGTCGCGAACAAGAGACTCCATCCCATTTGTGGAAGTTCCTCTGTTGTTTTTTGTAGGATGCTCGAAAACTAGACTTATCCCCCCTTCTTTGTGCTTGCACATGCTCAGTTTTACACGAAATCAACTATTGTTCATCGTCCCCATGACATTCCATGTGAAATATTTTGGTTGTGTGTTCATGGCGGCATCCCAAGCACGTAAAACAAGCTCTTTGGTCCCTAATAGTTGTGTGACATCAATCTCAACATCCCAAAAGCACCAACACCAGTATTTTCCATACTTGGTTGGATTTTCTCGATGATTAAGTTTACATAGAATCCCTGTCTCACCCCCATCCATTGTGAGCTCAACCCGTATGATTTTTCTTCCTCCACCCGAATACGCATATCCTCTGATCGTATATGGCGTTTGCGCAATCAGGGAATTGATGAGAAAAACATCTCCCTGGGTTGGAGTTGTGATCAGGAGTTGTATCTCTATCACTATTGGACCAAGAGGAGAAGGAGGAGTTTGCAGTGATTCCCGAGGGTGCAATGAGCTCCCCAATGCAATAGTCTTCGAGCATGGCCTTCGCTTTCGAGGAATGAATGGCATCAAATTCTTCTGTGCAATCTGTGTCGGTGTTTATGAGGATGTTGTCTGCCCTTCCCAGATGTTCTTTCAGGAAGTTGGTGCAGTCATACATGTGGTCGTGCATAATGATCCACGCAGAATTGGGGTTACCCTTGCCGTGGCTTTGCACTTCTGAGATTGCTATCCGGCGAGATGATGTGTTCATAACTGGGGTGGAGAAGCTCTTGTGCAATGATGCTTTCTCCTGCAGTCGGGAGTTACTCTTGTCACGTCCCATCCATCCTCTCTGTTTCATTACATAAGTCAGTGTTTACAGGAAATGATCTAAAATAAATCTATTTTGTTTCGAGAAGTATGGAAACAACTCACCTTCAGGGAATTCTGTGACTGCCAGCTGCTCTGCCAGCTTCTTTAAACCGTTACTAAGCCTTTTGACAAGTGGTATATGGATGATCGCTAAAGAAATATTTTGAATCATATTGAACAATGCAGTTTCCCATCAAACCCCCAGCTCCAGATCCTGTGTCGTTATATTGGAACAATATATCGATTGTTGTTGAAAGACACGTATTGCAGTCGTCGAGGGATATATCTCCCCAGCACTGGGCCAGACTATAGATACGGTGAAAAGAGGTGTCTAAAGTTGTGTTGGAAGCGTATCCATTCCATTATAACATAAGAAGCAAAACTTGGACCAAACTCTACTACCAACGTAATTTTCACAATCCTGTAGAACTACAATTTTTTCTTGCTGTGAACAATTGTAGCATTGGTCGACGGTGGAATCTCCCCTGCATTGGAGGATGGAATATACTTGGTTAATACTTTGACCATGCTATGAAATTTTAAACCTGCTCTGGGAAGTGTCCTCAACGCTGTCCAGACGAAGACTACTCAACGCTGCATTCACATTGCTCACAAACTTACTGTCTTTTGTATAGTTAGCGGTCCAGTTGCAGATAGGAGGCGGATACCACTCTACTTTTGTTGCGCTTCAGCAAATATTTTTTGTATTAAGAGAAAACATAATCAACCCATTAACAATAGAGAGGCTAAGGACTCTGATGGCCATGGTTGTAGTATGTCTACTTTGTTTTTCCTCGAGAAGCCAGGCGGACCCTGTGTTTCACAAACTCCACCACTTTGGAGTAATTGCAATGACGATAAGCTAGAAATGTAAGATATGTTGCTTCTTTCATGTAATCTTCATGGAACTTTAGGTATTCTTTCATAATACTGTTTAATTCATACCAAAGAGGCGACGACAGCAACGGGGAAACATTTGATGCGACATTTACTCTTGCATTATGTTCTCGATTTCCAATGTTCTATACCATTCAAATGTTGACGCAGTGGCAGCCCAATATGTGTACAAGTGGATAAGAAAAAACCTGTATTGCCAAATATAACTCCTCATTGACAAGCCGAACTCTAAAATCAAGATTGCCTCCAGTAGATAACCACGATGTTGAGTACGCAAAAACAACTCCATTAAAATATTTGAAGCCATTGGCAAGAGCTCTTCTCCATGCATAAGTCCTTCAACAAATCTCATGCAAGTTATAGATAATTTGGAAATAAGATGTGATCCTCAAACACATTTGGGATGAAAACATTGATTAGAGCAATTTTCAAAATCTGTTACAACACCCGTCGTGTCAACATGTACTGGAATGGATTCACAACAACAATGATGGTGGTCTTGTGAAACAGAACATAATGACGGAACCGTTGAACAACATGGACTACTGCCAACGCAAGTTTTTCGATATGAGAATAATTGAGTTCCAGTCTGACTAGGCCTCGGCTCAGGTAATAGATCACATATTCTGAGAACAAGTCATCTTCCTGAACTAAGACCATGTCGATGGTTGACTATGTTGCAGCCAGGTATAATAAGAAATCTTTGTTATAGTTAGGTGGCCGAAGTAAAGGGGCATTTGTGAGGGCATGTTTCAATGCATCGAAAGAGCGTTGAGTGGCATCATCCCAATGAAAAGGAACGTCTTTCTTCAGTAAGAGCATAAATCCCTTTGTGATCTCGACCTAGTTGGCGATGAAATGTCTTAAAAAATTCTCATTGCCCTGTAGACTCTAATGTTGAAGGATTTTGCATGGGGGAGGCAACTGAATTATTGCCTCAACCTTGAGAGGATCAACCATGATCCCTATTGTTGACACTATGAAACCTAACAAACGTCCTGATGTTACGCAAAAGATGCACTTGTTTGGATTCAAGCGAATTTGGAAGTAGCGACAACTCTCAAAGATAAGTCAGAGGTGTTTGGGATGATATGTTCTCTTGTGAGATAGAGATGCTAAATCATCTAAATAGGCCTCGACTATATGTTTGAGGTCATGGAAAGAAAAAGAAATGGCTCACTGAAAGGTCGCACCAGCATTTTTGAGACCAAAGGGAATCTTACGATACGCAAATGTACCCCATGGACAAATGAATGTCATTTTGTGTTGGTCCTCGGGTTTGATTTGTATTTGATTATATCCCGAAAAACCGTCCATGAAAGAGAAGGCCTCGCAACCTGCACATTCATCAATTATCTGGTCGATGAATGGTGTGGGAAAATGATCTTTTGGACATGCCTTGTTCAAATCACGGAAGTCTATAAATACACAAATCATGCCTTGTTTCTTATTGACCGGCACAGGATTTGACACCCATTGGGTCAAATGGATAGGATAGATAAAACTGACTTTTAGCAGTTTCTCAACTTCAACCTTAATGGTTTCTGCTTTCCTGGGATTAACTGGATGAAGCTTCTTCTGAATAGGCTTGGCATCTGGATAAGTTGTGATTTCATGTTCGAATATTTTTGGATCGATGCTTGGCATTTCCTCGTAAGACCAGGCAAAAATGTCGTGGAATTCTTTAAATAGATCTGTGTAGATTTGAATATCTCTGGGGGAGCAGTCAGCTCCGACGAAAACATTCTCCACAACGCCAGGGGTTCTGGAGATATTGATCGGTATGGTTTCAGCGATGGTTTCCATATTACCCTCACAATAGACCTCATGTGTGGCTAAGGGATTAATAGGACAAGACCTATCTCCAGTCATAGTCAAGATGAATTCTCCGGATTCGATTCAGCTTAACTCTGGGAGGAAGTATGATCTGTGATGAAGATCATCCCAAGGTTTGTCCAGACTAGTAATTTCTTCAATTACTACTTCGTCAGAGGGAAAGACTAAGTCTAACGAATTGGTGTTAGCGAGAGAACCTTGAGCCCAAATAGTCTCTAGAAGCGGATCTAACTCTTGTGCAGGAGTTGGATCTGTGTTGGCTAAATCTTGTTGGACTAAAGAGTATGCTACTTCAGTTGTGGACAAGGGCATGGACATGCCCGGGTGCCCTGTCCCATCCATCATGGCCAATGGGGAAGGAAGTATCCACGGATCGGTGAAGTAAGTCATGCGAAATGACGAAACTTGGAAAATCTCAACCTTAGGGTGGTCGAATATGAACTTGACATCGCCTTTAGGGGGTAGGTAATCGAAGGTACCCATCAAATATGGGCACAAACCAACCCCTATGTTGACTATGCCTAGTTGAGTATTATCAATCATCGGGACTACGGACACCCCCAATGAAGGGTCAGGTCTGGAGAAAGACAATTGATCAATGGTCACAATCCGGTCTTCATGTGGAAACAACAAGACCCAAAAAATTGTAGCAACCATTGCTTGCATGCATAAGTCCAACTCCTTCCTAACAAGAGATTGTAGTCGAGGGACGCGTCGACTACTTCTACCTCGACGCACATGGTCTTCCCTCCTTACTGCATGGGGAAAGAAGGAATGATACCATGTGGTCGAAACGAATGACCGTCGAAAGTAGTTAGAAGACTAGGTGACGAAGACAAAACGGGCTGGCCAATGGCCTTCCAACATGCCAACGACATAACACACGTCGAGGCACCCTCATCAACCATCATGCGGAAAATATTTTGAGTAAAAGTTTTCTTGGGGTGAGCCACTACTATCTGAAATGATACGTGGTAAGACAGACGAGGTTTTAAGTCGGTTGTATCCAGCATGATGGTACTTGGATTACAAGTCTTGGTAGATCCTAAAGAGGTTAACAAAGATTTCCTCTGGGAAGGGAATCTTAGGAGGACCTCCAAAGCGGACATTGCACAAGGGGTTTGAGACAAATCCTCCACCACAGAATAGTTCTGGGTGGCCCTTGCATTTGGGTTGCGAGAATCTTTTTTGAATGCTCCTTTTGGGATGTGTGTCATTGTTTCTCCCAAAGTCTTCTCAATATGTAGAGGAAGAGATGGGAGTTCGGCTTCTTTTCCCTTCTCAGAAGTGCTTATTTTATTGTAGTCATGCGCTCTAGTCAATAGAAAATCATCACCCTTCATCATATACACATTCGTGGATGCGGGATTGTTCAAAGATGGAGAGGGTCCTTGACTGCCCCCTTCCATGCTTGTAGAGGCTTGGGTTAGGTTTTTCCCATGCTAAAATGGATTGGTTAACACATCAGGTTGTTGTTGTGTCACAAACTTTTGGGCCTCTGTAAGCTGAGGACATTGGTGGGTTGGGTGGTCTTCTGCGCATAGGTTGCAAAGATACCTCGTCTTTCATTTCTCAGTGTTTCCCCGGCCATCATTATTAGTGGGTTTCTTATCCCCCTTACCCTTCTTTCATTGTTTTTTATTTCCTTCAGGCTGTTGGGTGGCCTTTAGATTTGTCAATTGCACTATGTGTACATCCAATGTTTTAGTAGGGGGAGCAATCAAAATAGTAGTTTAGCTTGCCTATGTGTATTGTATAGACAATTTTTGCAATTGCTTCATCAGTTGCTCAGCGGGCTTTGTTTGTGTTGAACCAATAATACCATCAGCATGTGGTCCAACTCTCTATATGATTTTATCAAGTATTGAGCATGGCGCATATGGCAAGATCTCGTATAATAAACCGAACTGAGCATAGATTAGCTCAAGTTGTTGAGCTCTCATGATGGCGTCCTCTTCAGAAACCACTCTCGATGTTGCGACGTCTTTGGATAATTGTGGGACCAAAGACTTAAGGAACCACTTGAGCAAGAATGTTGGTGGGACTGGCACCTTAATTAAACTCTTCTGACGTCTCCATTCTCGGATGTGATCAGAGATATGGTCCTCTTTTGTCTGTGAGAAATTGGCCAACAATTTTGTGTCAACATCGTGCTCATAGGTAATTGGAAATGTTTTAGGAAAGCCATTGCCAATTCTCTGAAGGAAGAGTATCTTGAGCGGTTGAGCTCAATGTACCATTTCGTGGAACTCCCAATGAGAGTATGTTGAAACAATCACAATTGTACGGAGTCATATTTCAACGAGTTAGACGATCACCAAATATGGAAGGTGGTCACATGATCTCCTAGATCTTCGTTAGGCATAGAGGGCCAACGCGGATTGTGACAGATAGGTTCATTCAACAACCTTGTCAATTCTAGAAAATGCAAGGTTGCCAGGAAATATAGTTTGGGTTGTTGCTGATAACCTGGGAAAAAGGGACCTGGAGTTTGACTGGCACTAGGGTGCCAGGAAAAGTTCGGTTGTTGGCCTGGGTTTAGGTAAAAACCATGGCCAAGACCAACGTACAGATTCTGCGTGTGAGGAGACATCATCGGTTGATTCCCAAAATAGGACGTAGATGGTTGGACATGCATTACATTCGGAGGAATTTGGGAAGGGTTGCCCCATGCCGATCCCATGAGGATAGGCATAGTACCTTATCCGGGGTTCCATTGGTTGTGAAAAGAATTGCCCCAGATTGGCATTCATAACAAGGGAACGAATCCCTGCCAATAATTCCAAGACCCTGATGTGGAAGAAGTTCCTGGGTTTTCCCTCTGTGCAGGAATAGTACCCTACATAGGAATAGGTTGTCCGAAACCAGGATTGCCCCCAGTCGGGAAAGAATCTAATGAGAAGGCGTTGTTACCAAATGCACCGAACAAAGAAAATGGTTTCGAACCTACCGACATATTATGCGAAGGTGGTCCTTGACTCCCTGCTCCAAATAAACTATGTTGTGCAGGTGGCCCGACGAATGGAGGGTGCATGCCACTGAGCGAAGGGGACGAAGGAGGTATATGACCTCCCCCGTAAGGGAAAGCGTTAAAAGGAGCTGAAGTTCCCCCCATGTGGCCTTCTAGAGGAGCGTTAGAGCTCCCTGCCCCTACACCTAAAGTCTGTGAATTGGAGTAGGAAAGTACATGACTTGTACCTAAGCTAGGCATCTCGTATGAGAACAGAGGGCCTGTCGCACTAGGTGTGAAAGGGGTTGTGGCTTCCGCCATAGATAGGGCCAGACCACTATGCGAGGTAGAGGCATTCGAGACCATGGTGGCTCGAACTGGTGATGGTGGGTTAGGAGGTGGAAACTCTCCTGTGGTGAAAATCATAGTGAGAATTGAAGAATTCCCAGAAGGAGTGACAACATTTGTTTCCATTGCTACATGCGACACTGTCTGGCACTCGTAAGGGTGAATTGGTGCGATGATGGGTGCCAAAAGATCAGTGGTTGGAATTTCGGGTGGACCAAGAGATTTTTCTCCAAAGTCTAAAACATTTGTTCCCTCCAAATGTTGGTCGGGCACAATTTCTCGTGATCTGATCGCTTCAAAAGACCCTTGTTGGTCTAGCTTTCGCCTTAGTGGTGGCGGGGGTGGCTCCAGTGTAACCGTCGATAGGCCCAGAAGCCTTCGTGACCGGCGTAGCTCGTGATCCTCCACTGTGTGAGAAGATTAAAGACACCCTAGGGCCTTCTATTCGTTCAAAAATAACACACACTAAAAAAGTCCCTACAAGATAAAACAAGCAAACACTAAACTAATTGGAAGAACAGTTACAACAACCAACACTAGAGAAACTTACTGGTGTAAGTGAGACTTGAACATGGAAGAACCCTCTAGGTATACTCTGCAAAGCATGGCCCGATGTCTGTCCTAGGTACTGTGGTATACCCCTGCAGTCACCTATGTATGTCTCCAAAAAGATAGGAAACTAGGTTGCCAGCGTGAGAATAGTCACCAGGCGGGTACAGTCGAAAATTGGGTAGACCACAATGAGTAGGGTATCGAGCCTGAAACCTATCAAGGGTATCAAAGGCAAGTGATCCTGAAGAAAACTAAGGACCTCGAACGGATTTGAGACCCACGAAGCTCCGTGGAAAATGCAATCGACGGAATCCCAAGACAAGCCCTCTATATGTGTTCTCCACTACGATTGGTCCAGCTTTGGAGGGGTTATCTCCGCTACCTTTCCGAACGTGACCTCATGTTTAGCCTTTGTGTTAGAGGGGGGTCCCGGATAACTTTCATGATACTGGACTTTGACACTCCCTAACTCAGACTCCAATGTTTGATTTTAATGGCCTTGAAGAGTTTCCTCTCCAACCTAATTCCAGGCCCTAATCCTAAACTAGTTGGTTGACCCTACAAACATAAAAATTCTAATGAATTTTAGACTCAACGTTAATTTGTATGGCTTGTCTTAAGTCAAAGGTTATGAAAGTGAAACTAGTGATGTTTGAAAGACAAAATAAAAAATAAACAAAAAGCTGGAAACAAAAAACCTTCACTTAACTCAAATCTTAAACAACTTTTCAAACTTACAAAATTTTCGAAGATCTTTGAATAGAAAACTCAAAGCAGGATTTCACTCGACTACGAGCTACTTATGATCTAAGTAAACCGTCAAGAACTTATGAAAGAAAATACTTTTCCCTGGCTACTAATGCAAAACAACACTTTTTAACCAAACAAAGAAAATAAAAGATCTTTTTTTTTTATTTCAGCTCACAAAGAAAAAAGGAAAAATATCAACAAGTCAAAACCAAGAAAACTTCTAGCCTAAGAGAAGATTGCAAAGAGTCACTTTAAAAATCACAAACAAGCAAATTAAAATTGGACTCCCACACTTGTCTAAAAACCCAATAAAAGAAAATTTTGAGGAAAACTTCTAAATGAAAAAGGAAAGCTATTGTTGTGATCAAACCTAAGTTATTGACCGCTATGATAGAGACCCAAAAACCTGAGAGGTATATCTCTTTTCAAAGGAAAGGATGACTACCTCACTTTCAACAAAAAATTTCTCCTCAAGCACACTGCTAACAGTTCAATAGCAAGCATGTGCACGCAAGCTGTGTAAAGTCAGAGTGCGTGTACACGCATGTTGTCCTTATACAGGTCGCATGTATCTCTGAAACTCTGACACAAATGAAAATCCAAGCAAGCCAGCCCAGGTAGAGACTGTTGGTACTGAGAACCAGAATCTCTTAAAGACTCAGACACTTACTTTAAAAGAAAAAAGAAAACAATTCAAGGAAAACTTCATAGAACAAACCAATCTGAGGTGAAACCTAAGCTATAGACTGCAAACAACAAAGACTAGAAAGAGTTCCATAAAACCCCTGAGAAGGACTACTTGTGACAGGTAAGAGGATGACTACCTCTCTAAAAGAAATTTTCTGGAATCATACACGCGACTGACACTTCCTCAGCTAGCGTGTACACACGAGCTATGAGAATGTAGGGCGTGGGTACACACGTGCAGACCTTATACAGGCCGCATGTACCTCTGTGGGTCTTGGAAAAAAAATATAGTCAAGAGAAGAAACAGAGATAACTGGTATGTAAGACCAAAATCTATGTTAGCTTAGACTTTTGTAGAAACTTAAAAAACAGGAAATGAAAACAGTTTTTAAAAATACCCAAAAAAATATATATATATATATTCCCAAAAACCCTAGCTAATCCCCAGTATCGTCGCCAATTCTGTTGTGAGTGGGAAATCCCTCTATGGACTAGCACTTAGGGTTTTATCATGCATGCAGAAAAGACCTAAAGATTCCTACTTTCTACTGTCGTCCCAGACCTAATCCCCATTATTCTTAAGAAAATACATAGTTAAGAAGATCAAGTGAGCATACCTTATTTTGGGAATTTGATGTCAATCCTTCTTCATGCTTGATCTCTCTTTGACCGCAACTCTCCTCCCAAGGCTGACCTGCATTCACACAAGACAAACAAAGAACTCCACATGCATTTGATATATAGATTAATGGGTTAGAGATTCAATCAACATGTATGCAATAAACCATGAAAACCTCATATGGTGGGACGAGAAAAGTACTTCTTCATTATTAACTTCAACAAATCAACTTCCAATGGTGAAGTCGACCACTTCTCCATGAACCTGGTCCTGGGCTCCTCTTCAACTGTCCTCCAACTTCTTTGCCCTATATTTATCTTTGCACATGGAAGGCTAAAGGTTGGGACAAAGGGAATGCACAATCGAGTATAGTTTCTTTACTATGATTCTCCTCTTCCAAATGGGACCCCTAACCCTTCTTTTATAGGCTAGAAGAAGCTAGGTATTTGGTCGAACTCTTGGTCATGCATGGCCGAAAGGTTTAGTTAACTCACCAAAATTTGTGTGTTTCGTCAGCAACTTTTATTTTTTCATGCTTTTGTAGGTACATGCAGGATGTCTTGGGTCAGCTGGCGTGTACACGCATGCAGTAATGGAGTAGGGCGTGTGGGCCTTTATAAAAGGGGTTTTTAAGAAGATGTGTTCAACAATGTTTTGGCAAAGAAGGAATCTGAGATGGCCTGATGCCAGGTAATCATGTATGGTGAAAATTAGGGTTATAACAATGCTTCATGAATTCTCTCAAAATCTCCTCTGATGTTTTCATTCCATACTTTGTTTCCTGCATGTTTAATATGAAATGACAAAGCATAGTCGATATAATCAATATAAAGTTTTCTTGTTTTTCATTAATTATAAAACAAGGAAAATTAAACAACATAGATACTTACAAATTGTTCAATTAAACTTTCATTCTTCAACATATACTAACAACCCATACTTAACCCATTTTTTATCAATTCATGGTTTGGATCCTCTTTGTATGTTAACATAAAATCTTAAGAAATGTCCAAAATGTAAATACTCACAAAATTTGTGATCAATCATTTTATTCCTCGTCGTCATGTCTTATGTGATGAATGGATTCTATTTGTTTTTCTTTTCAGCAACAAAACAATTGAACATTAGTATTTCACATGATACTTAAATTTGATGTACATAACCCCCGAATGTGGTGTTAGTGCAGGACAAGTGTCATGAGGATGGGAATGGTGACTGTCAATGAGGAAACAACCACGTGACAGGTGTGTGCCCCTCCCTACCTACCACACCATGAATTTAAAGTTGATTCATTACTACCAAAGCGACATTAATCCTAGTGTGCTATGCTCTAGCCTCCCGTCCATTCGATGGATCCACAATTACTCTGGTCACCTCTGTGCATGTGCATCCTCCCCCCTCACTGGTATTCATATCATGAAGCTCACTGACGTCATCTTCATCTATTGTTTATTCTATCCTATCCATCCCGTAGTTTGCGCCCTCCTTTGGTTCTCTTTGGCCTTCTTCGCCATCTCCATGTGCCTGCCTGCCTTTGCTCTACTTCATCCATGTCGAGACTACATGGGAAGTCCAAACGCGGTTCAACTTGGCAACAAAACTGGTCGCACCTGGAAATTCAACCCCCGCCTACTCCCGCACCGTCACATAGCTCATCACCCTCCTCGCCAGCCTCTTAAGAGAAACCTACTCATAGTCTTAGTGGTCTCCTACCTCTCTCCTCACCCTACGCATGTAGAATTGAATGGTTCGACCTCTTAGGGAACTCACTGGACTTCAACCTAGGGCCGATATAAGACTCGGCCTCATCTTCACAACCTGACCTGGTCGTCCCTCCCAATTCACCCAAGAACTTTGCTCTTGAGCCTTCTCCAGCCCAATCACCATCGGTCCAATATCCATGTGAAGATTTCTTTGGCGGCCATGATAAGCATTAGGAGCAACCCCACTCCTTCTCAGACTGTGCGACCTAGACAAAGATATAAGACAACCTTGCAATTTTGCAAGGAATGGTGTTCGAGGTGTGCAAAGAGGTGGACAACCTATGCTTTCGACTGGAAGTCTTGGATGTAAAGGGGACACAAATGTTGCAAATTCTCTCGTCTTTGTACGGTTCATGCAACCCCTCAGCAGCGGCACCAAATGCATCAGGGGATGGAGAGTTGATATTGGTCCCAACCCCACACAGATCTCTGGTGGACGAAGCAGAACCAGACTTGGCTCCAGCGCTCCAGACACCCACCTTGGACTCAGTGCCACTCTACATGCCCACAACTTGAGCTACATAGGTGTCATACTGCATGGCCTGTTGGTTTTTTTTATTATATTCTGCAACTTGTCTTTTCCGTTATAATTAGTTATTTTTGTCTAGAAGGTCTAGAGGGTCTAGAAGACTGGGTGAATCGGTTTCCCCATAGGGTGATTACGCTCTAGGTGCTTAAGGATGTTATATGATTGGTTTTTTTGAAACATTGGTTTTGGACCTAGGAGGTTGGTTGAATTGGTTTCCCCATGGGGAATTTTAGTAACTACAGTCTCGGATAGACAACCGATGTTGTAATTTTTGTTTCTGAAATGTTTTTTATAGAATACTTACAAAAAAAACAAAAAACAAATCGATGTACATAAAAGAATAAAAAAATGATTACATACCTCTAATGCACATTGTAGTTGGGATGGCTCCTCTTGCGACAAAATTATGTTCATTTCTTTTAACATCTTCTTCTACACTTTTTTGGACATCCCGACCAACATGTCTTTGTTTTCCCCTTGTTTTTCCTTGGAATTTTCAAAATCTCCCTGAAAAAAAAAGATATAAAAAATATTATTTAAAAAAAAATAAGATCATAGTGTGTATATTAAGATAATTCACACCGGGGTGTCAAGAATGTATATACGCACCAGTGCGTCATGCATACATACATGCACCCGTATAGTATAATAGTGTTGTTGCGAAATTGAAAACATTTTACAATTTTTATATTCAGTTGTTGCATTATGAATTAAGAAAAGCATGGTTTCCTAAGTACTATGTATGACGCATTGTCAAGCATTGAAGAAATTCAAGAAATGGTGATTTCCATTTTAAAAAAAAGGTAATTTTTCCATTTCAAATGCATTGGTGCGTTTTGTAAACAATGCACTCTTGGTGCATGTTTTGGTAAAATGTGCAACATCGACCAAGAAAATTATTTTTAATAATATTTCAAATTGAAATAAAGAGGTGTTGTTTACAAAAAAAATACACTCCATTGCCCTTACTATGTAGAGAGTGCATCGGTCACCACGAAGGCATTTTTTTAAAACAAAAAATCGATAACGACATGACAGTTGAAGTTCCAATGCATGAGTGATTTCATTGTAATGGATAGGAAATGCCCATATATAAATAACCAAACCCTACAAAGAAATTGTGCTTAAACAAATCTTCTTGTGAAACATAAAAGGAGAAAGAAAAAGAACAGTTAGGAAATTATGGCTTCCAATACTAAAGGTAACTATGAAACCCTTTTTTTGTTTGGGAATGTAATGAAAATTGTTTGAATCAAATAGGAGAATGATAAATATCATTAATAGAATGAAATCATATACCTGAAATTTCTCCTCTATAGATTTCTATGTGATCTACAGTACTTCCCCTCAAATTTGGCTCTTCAAAAAAAATCCACTTGCTCAGAAATATATGTTGATAAATATTTGTTGCACAAATATCCTCTCTAAAATTTCACACACAATAAAAAAAATGAATCTAGGTTTTTCCTTTATAAATACAAAAACTCAAATTTCCACTCATTTTTTCATTGTATATTTTGGTGCACTGATGATAAATGCGTGTGTAGTTTTTTTTTCAAAAGTTACTTTTTTTAGTGTGCTATGTCATGTGTAGTGCACCAATGTGATATGCATAATTCACCAATTTATTTTCATAAAAATTTTAAAGTATTTATAGTGAGTGCGCATTAGTTTTCTAACTTGCTTCAGTCGATGCAATAGAGAGTTTGAAATGCACCGATGTGACATGTAATTAATGATGCACTAGGGAGGTGTGTAAGTAATAATGCATCATAAAATAGTTACATTTGCATAATGAAAA
>ML827314.1:42678-61802 GCA_009831015.1 Picea engelmannii | reverse complement strand
CAGTGGCATGTAACCCTACCACACCACATACTTTCCACGTACGATGACATGTAGCCACCCCATGGGATGCCATGTCACCTTCCACGTTGCAGTGTATGGGCTTGTTATGCTCAGTAAAATCGTTAAAGGGCCATAATATTTGATCTAGAGTCTAATATCAAGGAAATTTTGTTATTGTGGACAGCTCATGACAAGCAAAATATGATGATACCCTCGAAGAGAGAGTTCTCGAAATGGATAAGGGAAAACAAAATTTTAATACCCCGTCCCCTAAAAAGTACTTAGGGGTTGGGTGTCTTACAAAATGATATTAGAGCAGAGTTCAAACATTAGACCTAGATGGGCCAGAGATTAATCATGGGACTGGTATAACAAGGCCAATATGAGCATGTTAGAAAGAGTTTCAATGTGTTAAAATCTTGTTTATTATCTGCACAAAATCCTTGAGAAGAAGGACTGCAAATTTAAAATCTTGTTTTGGGATTTCTTGCAACATAAGAACTTTTGTTGACAGATGGATTGATAGTTGCTCCTACAGGAGTGGGTATATACTGACAAACATCAATGGTTGAACCTGGATGTGAATGGTTGAGAATAGTAGTATCATGTTAAGGGCCACTTAAGTTTAGAAGAATAAATGAATTGGTGGTTGTAATATTGCCTATAAGAATGGGTTGATGAAGCCCCTAACAATTATAATTGTTGCTTAAATAAAAATACTAAGCCCTATATATACAATTCCTCATGTTTATAAGATTGATGGAATATGTGTAAGGTCGGTTTACTTGACCTGTAATGAATGAAGCTTGTTGTTGGAATAATCCAGATAGGAAAAAGAAAAGAGGAGTCCTTTGGACTAAAGATAACCTTCATAAAAGAGGTAAAGTGATATGGGAATATGAGAAATTTATAAGCTCGTGGTTGTACTAAGAAAATGCATATACCTATTAACCTAAGGGCATGTATGTGCATGTGAATGCAAAAGGCAGACAACTGGAATACATTTGCACTATATGCATGGGTAAAACGCTTGGTACATAGGATATGTTGCAATGCATATGGAAATGAGTAAGCATATATATAACATGCAAATATACTTATTATAACATGTGGTTTGTTGTAAGGTATGGTCTGTTGATTGATCATTTTGGTCAATGATGACCTGATATAAGTAGGGGAGCTAGCAACATAAATATAATGTTGATGATGTTGATCGTATGCGGCCTTATGAAGATCAGGTTGAATAATTAAGGAAATGTTGATCTAAAGTCAGGTAAAGGAAGTGCTTGGGCACTTCTAGATGACCATGGACATATTGACATCCATAGGTGGATGATAGACATATAAGTATGGGTTAGTATGCCCAAGCAACAGTAAGAGGGAAAAGTACTAATAAGATGGAATTTAGGAAAGGATTCCCTAATAAAGGTCTGTTGACCAAGAAAGATTTAAGGCATTAAGAGAAGTTGGAATTATTATCTTGTTGCCTTGGGTAATGTGGCAATTACCTAGTTTGTATTATTTGAATTGTGGAATGTTTTTATAGTATTAGGAAAGAGTGATCTCTTATTGGTTGTTGTCATATAGAGATGGAAACATAATTATGAATATTCATGTGAGACTTGTCATGTGATTGATTGTAAGCTCTTATCAAAGAAGGTTGATATTAATATAAAATAAATGAATAGGAATGATATAGAAATGTGAAAGCGATGCACATATATGATATATGAGTATACATAGATATGCTCAAAGGCATTGCATGTATGCCTGAATAAGTGAGATGTGAAGCAAGTTTTGTACTTGCTCGGATTGGATAATGTTATGGATACACAATTGATTATGTTTCGAGGAGTCTGTTGATTTGTTTGAATAATAGCTTGAGGAGGGTGTGATCCATCCCTTATAAAGAGCTAATATAAGATGTTGAAGGAGAAATGAGCAAGAGTGCTCTATTGCTATGATAGAGGGCAAAGTGAATATGCCTCTAAAAACTACATGTAAATGATTGTGAACAATCATGAGTTAAATAATTCTTAACCAAATATGCATATGAAATTGTAAAGTGTGCTTATGGTTGATCTGGATGGATTTCCACACATAGAAGGACTTTACTGTGTTCATTGTTGGTGCAATTATATGCATAATATATTACCAAACATAAATTATCAATCGAGATTCGTAATCAATAGAGTTGATGCACTATATGTGCCAATAAAAAATAGGTTCCTATGTCTTTTTAGTATAGGTTAGATAAGAAAACCATCAATAACAAAATACTCTATTTTCACACTTTTCAAATAACATTCTCCACTCATTTCAAAGTTCAAAAAGCAAAACTTGCAAACGAAATCTCAACAATCATGCATTCAAGAGATCTTGCTCAGATAATGACTTGTCCATTTACAATCTCATGAAGTGGAAAGATGGACTTTGACTCGGTTATCTATAGATACTACTCTTAACAACAAATAGCAAGCAAATCTGGGCACACTTCAACAATAACAAAAGATAAAGCTCATAGTAAAACTCTCAAGCAAACACTCAATTGAAAAGGCTATTGCTCACATAACAAGTCTGTTCATTATAGGCTCATGAAATGAAGAGATGAACTTAAGATCTTGTTCCCTATAGCAATCAAAAACAGTAATTAACAATCGACTTTAGATACTCTTAAACAGAATTCAAATCATAACTCAATTCTATTCATTCAAACCTGTGTAGTACAGAAAACAGTCAATATAATTGAGAGGCTTCATTATGGAACATGGAGGTAAAAGATGAAATCCTATTGTTCCTGTACCCACTAAGAACACCATTATCTCAAACTCGGAAGAATAATATTTGTTTGCTAAGAAATCCCACATGTCAAACTCTTAAATGTTACCCTACAGAAATAGAAAGGAAACTATCTATTATGTCTAATGTCTAACTGCTCACACTGATTCAAAAGCAAGTGATTATGTGTTTGATCTTTAAAATGCATTTGAAATCATTGACAAAACACAACTGTTAAATTTTCACACTCACACAATCACACAAAGCATGTACAGGGAGGTTTACCTTAGTTGGGATGGTGGGCACTTGTCGAACCAACAAGGTACCTCTAAAAAGATAACAGACTAAAACATTCTAATCATACCCAGGAATTGCATAACATATCATTTGTATTCCTTCAACTTGTAAATTGAATCAGCAGTCCATCATCTCATACATTATGGCAATATGTATTATCATGTTCTCATTACTTGCTTCATTACATCCATCTTATTCTATTGCCTATACAACATCCCTTTTAAAGAAGGTGAGTCGATACTATCAAGATCTAAGGATAAGTATCAAATAATTTTTAAAATATTACAATTGGTATTCACATCGAATCTCTAGAGATGGACTTTATCCTCATGACACAAAGTGCATGAGTGATGAAGTCTATCATGATCTCTAACTTCTTTAGAGACTTCAATCCAACTTAATTCTTGGAATCTCCATTAGCGTACTCGTTCAACAGGTGAATTCTGGAAACAGGTGTTTGGTACCGGAATACACACAGTCGCAATCCTGAGTACCGGATTAGGTGCATAGGTAGTACCGGAATGGGCGCAAGACTTGGTACAAGAACAACATAGAGTGTGTAGGTACCGGAATAGACCAAAACATGTGTTGGTACCGAAATAGCGCAAGACAGGTGTTGGTACCGGAATAGCGCAAGATAGGTGTTGGTACCGGATTAGGCGCCCATGCAGTACCGAATCAATGTTGTGTGGGTTTGTTGGTACCGGATCAATGTTGTGTGAGTACTGGAATGTGCTATACCTTTAGTACCAGAATAGTGAGGTACTAGATCGAAAATTCTTAAGAGTCAAATGATTAGGATCATACAAAATCAAACATTTAATTGAATTAACTCAAGAAAATTAAACAAATCATTCCTTAATCATAAGTTACCTCTCTATGCATATGGACAAGGTCATCAAGTGTATTTGTGGATGAAACAGTCAATTATATACACATAGCATAGGTAAAATAGGCTCAGATAGAGGGTAATATAGGGTAATAAAGGTGTCAAAATGGAGACTCAACATTCCCCCATGCTTAAGTCATTGCATGTCCTCATGCAACAATGATCTTCAAAATTTCAAAATTGATGATACTCTTCACACGATCAAGCATTACCTGATGTTCCACCCTTCTTTAGCTCCTACTATACAATATAAATTTTATGGCCTATGCTTCACACTTCTTACCCATGGCAAAGTAGTTATGAGTAATAGATTATATATGTTAGTGATTTGACATTAAGTCTTATCCAATCTGTTGCGGATCATAATTAGGAGAAAGGGTTGGATGTGAATTTAATATGATTATAGGATAGTGGCCAAGATATTTTTTAAATGACTTTGACTAATAGGCCCCCCTGGCTAGATTACCTTTAAAAGAAAAGTGATATAGCATATTTTAGATCTCATTTGAAGAGAGGAACACATAAAAGAATACATCCCAAGATGATTAACTCATTTCTTATCCAAGTTTTTAGAGATGAAGCTCTTCTTGCTTAGGTAAGGTGAATTACATATAGTGAGGGTCCCACTTCTCATGCAAACCTATTTATTTTAAAGATAGAACTCTAAAGTGGATACTTGAAGGTTCTTAAGAACATCATCTGAGAGATATAAAGGTCATCTCCTAGCCTTGATTTGATAATGATTGCTTAAGAATGAGACCCAAGGGTTTATGTTCAGTTTTAGGTGTGCCACTTTATGTTTTTCAACTCCCTTTACCCGGCATAGCCCCGCTGCCAGCAGACCTGTTCAGTACCCCGACGGGTTTACGTTAGTACCATACAAGCATGGCCCTGCTACCAGCAGGCCTGTTCAGTACCTCGGTGGGTTTACTTGTACTTCCTGATACTTCCCTTTTATTATATTACTCAAAATATTTAGAATGATGTATATTGTTCATTGACAGTTTTAGAGTATAAGGAAGGCAAGTGGTACGAGAGTGTTTTAGAGTTATTAGGCACATAATTAACTAATTGCAATTATCCCAAGGGTGACATCATCCACATTAGACTTAAATCTCAGTTATTCAATGTATAATGGAACATCTTGGATAATGACTAAGAGGTCCCTCTAGTTAATCCTATTAGGGTTCTCATGAAATTTCATTAAGGTTTTGCAAGGGCAGTCCACCACATGAGGTTTTCATCAATACCTCCTAAGAGAAAAATGTAAAGATAAACTTGGATAAGAAGTTGTTTGAATTAACTAGGTTAGTATTAGACATAATGGTGTCACCCCTTTTCAATGGATATTTCAATTAGCAATCACTTTTTCAAAATGATGAGGCAATAAGACAGGTGCATCCATTATAATATAGAGCTAAATGTAAATATATCTCATTAAAGCATAGCAAGGATGATTCATTTAGGGGTGAGTGTAGAAATGTAGGAGGGAGATGTACATGAGAGTAAAAACAATTCAACACAAGACTTAAATGATCCTTGATAGAAAGAACATGAAAATATTAGCCCATACCTCCAATTACCTGAAGTGAAAACAATATTAAACACATGACAAAGATCATATCACTTTGGCATCAGTACCAGATAAGTAATGGAGCAGGTTTCTGCAGTACCGAAATAGAGCAAGGGACAGAAACAGAGTGACAGGATGAATGATTTCTATATGAGATGTATACGAGGGCTTGCAGAATTTCATGATAGAGATCGTGCAATAATTGAGGACATGAGGATGTATGAGAGTAACCACATGTTTAATGCATAACTAGTCTAATTTTTTTAATAAAATGAAAAATGTTGAATTTATACATCCTAGTACTTGAAACACTTAAATTGAGCAGCAAAACTTGAATATATGATTAGAGCTACCAGCACCTTATTACCAGTACCAGATCACCTGAGTATCGGATGGACGCAGGGTTGTGCTTAGTACCAGAATAGCGCAAACCTTCTCCTTTGGTACAGGATGAGTATAGGGTTATGACCAGTACCAGAATAGCGCAAACCTTCTCCTTTGGTACCGTATGAGCACAAAGGTGACCATCAGTACCGGATGAATGCAGAGACTTCCTCCCACAATACCGGATGAACGCAGAAATGTTTTTCAGTACTAGATGGATGCAGAGAATTCCTCCCATAGTACCGGATGAAGGCAAAAATGTGGTCTAGTACCGGATGATCACAGAGGAAAACATTGTATTATGGTACTCGAGGAGAATTTGACACAATATCTGGTGGTAGTGCTTTGTAGACTGGAACTTTTGTAGGCTGCACCTTGTAGAAGTTGTTGGTGTTTTCTGCAAACTGGAATTTGTAGGCTTCTCCTTGTGGTTGGCATACTCTGAGTATCAAGCTGTAGAAGATGCTAGCAATCATTGTTGCTGCAGGAAGAAACATAAGAATTTCTTCTGTTGAAATATCATGCTGGAAATACACTGTTTTTGTTGCCACTTACATTATATTAGAAAATAAACCTAACTACTATTGTCTCAGCAACCACTCCTCCATGCTTGAGGTTTTGCATGGCCTCATGCAAACAATGTGAGACGCTAAAAAAAATGGTTTCTCAGAGGGTTGCGAACATCTGCTAAAAACAAACCAATAGAACTAATTAAAACTAGATTTTTATTCATGCTTAAAAACAGAAAATTTAGGGAAAATGTAAAAAGTTGAATTATTAGCTATAAATAAAATAGTTTGGAATTAACATTCAGTTTCAACTGCTATTAAAAACATCACTTAATTAATCATCCTTGTGAAATAGCAGTATTAAAATAGATAGGTAAAGATAAAGCACGAATGCATCATTTTTAACAACTTAAGGAAAAAGAAGAATTTTGAAGAAATAGGTCATGAAGCACTCCCTTAAGTGTTATCTTCCGTTGACAAGGATGCCTTCTTCGCTTTTGAAACCATTCTAGTATTATTTGTGCATTGGGAGGATGAAGAGATTCCTTTCTCATAAGATTCCAAACAAAATCATCATAACTTTTAAAAAGAAATCTACTATAGGAACAAAAGATATTAAACTGATTTCTTTATTAGCTTTTGACATTCCCATTTATGAAAAGTATGAAAGATAGGTTGCATTGCAACATTTATTTATTTATTTACTATCCTACTCTAATTAAATAAAATAAAATGTCCTTCAAGTATAGGAATACTTCCAGTGAAACCATGTGTGCAACAGGGTTAGAAATATATCCATCCTCGGGTTTAAAAGATAAATTTTAATGCATATCGGAGTATGAAGGACCGGCTACTTTGATGATGAGATCAAGCAATAATGAAAAATAAGAGAGTGGTGTGACCTAATAACTAATTGAAACCATGTTTCGATAGAATCATTATATTCTTGTTTCTCTTCTTTGTTTAGGTCACACTGAATGTCCTCCTCTCCCATGTTATGGAGATTATCCTCTTCAAGATGATTGGTCTTTGGAGTACATACAAGATCTGCTGAGAGGCATGCTGAGAAATCCCCAATCTCAGGTTACAATGGTTGTTCTCCATTGAATTCTATCCATGATTCTTTATTCTCCTCAACAAATTGACAAGAGGAATCCAACGGGGCTTCTAAATCTTCCTGTGGAGAGACAACTAAATTCTTGACTGTTGTCAAGATATGCTCTTCCTGAGAGGTGAATATCTCAGCTACTGCTAGAATGCAAGAAATTTCTTGGAGGAACATTCTCCAAGCTCTTGATAATCCTTGAATTACTCTAGCTGTTTGATGATCCATGTCTCGCAACACACCTTAGTACTCGGGGATACTTATAGCACCCCAAAAATGACTTATCATCAAAGATTTGAATATTAAAACTAAGAAATTAAAACTATTTGCAAAAATAAAACACACCAAACTTGAACTCCTTGTGTTACTAGGACCCTGATGTCACCAGGTTATCTGTTCGCACAAATTATCCCATCATGAAAACACAATTTTTCATAAAAGAAGGAAAAGCACACTTGCATAAAAAGAAGAGAGGACAACCTAACTTTGGAGCAACCCCACCAAAGTGGATGCATGGGATATTCCCGCATGTCTTACCATCTTCTCTCCACCCTTAGGTCATCCATAAAACCAATCCAAAACCATTAAATCAATCTGATTCAAATACTACCTATTACCGTTTACAACTCCTCGGCGGCAGCGCCAAAAATGTTGGTGCAATTATATGCATAATATATTACCAAACATAAATTATCAACCGGGATTCCTAATCAGTAGAGTTGATGCACTATGTGTCGATAACAGATAGGTTCCTATGTCTGTTTAGTATAGCTTAGATAAGAAAACCATCAATAACAAAATACTCTATTTTCACACTTTTCAAATAACATTCTCCACTCATTTCAAAGTTCAAAAAGCAAAACTTGCAAACGAAATCTCAGCAATCATGCATTCAAGAGATCCAATGGTCGTGAAGACACTTGAAGTAGATCAACGATCAAGGATGATTGCGGAGCCATAACTTGTGAGTGATTTAACTCGTCACCCAAGCTCCGCAATTTGAAGTTGTGTATTTGTTGGTGAGTCAACCACAGTCGTCGATCTTTGAAGCTATAAGATCTGACGGTCCTGACTAATTGCGAGATTAGAAATAGAACGATGTTTAATACTCCTTTCTATTTCCGCAATCTATCCATGTCGTTGATTTGGCGATTGCGCATCTAACGGTCACGACTTAATCAAACCTAATTTGATCATTTGTTGGATCAACCACAATCGTCGATATTTGAGTTTATGAGATCTGACGATCTAGACCGATTGCGGGATTGTAACCAAAGAGTCATTTAATTCTTCTTTTGTTCTCCGCAATTCATCCCTACCGTTGATCTGGAGATTGTGCATCAACAGTATTGATCTAATATGATCGTTGACTAATCCCCCAGTGATTCTTCTGAGATTCATCGCATCATCTCTTCTGAGCTTTGATATTCATTCGCTAACCCTCCTGATATTTTATCTCAACTTATCATCACATCAAAGACATCGACTGTTGACATCAATGACACTATGTCCAACAATCTCCCCCTTTGTCATTGATGGAAACTCACAAACTTCATACACAATCTCCCCCTGTGATGTTGCTTCTCTCCTCTGAAGTTACTCTCCCCCTTTGACATCAATGGAAAAAGGGTTTCTTCTCATATGATATGTCTATCTAAATACTTTTGATCAGAGTCTTGACCATTGGTAACTCCTCCTGCAATCACACTTTTCTTGTCATAACTGAATGACTCCTTCTGACATTGATTGATGTCTCCCCCTGAATAGGTGCCAATTGATGCATTATTTTCTTGAGAAATTTAGGTTGAAAGAAGGATTACTCCTAATTTTTGCCTGAGATATTCAAATACATCTCTGCTTAAGGGTTTTGTGAAAATATATGCCACATGTTCTTGTGTTGAGACATATTCCAATTTAATGTTCTTATTTTCAGCATGATCTCTTAGATAGTGGTATTTTATGGGAATGTGTTTTGATTTTGAGTATTGAACGGGGTTCTTGGAGAGACGTATCGCGCTTGTATTATCACAGTGGATAGTAGTAGGTTCTTCAAATACTATTTTGATGTCTTGTAAGGTTTGTTTCATCCATTCCACTTGTGTGCAATATTTTGTTGTTGCAATATACTCAGCTTCAGTGCTAGACAATGAAATTGAGGATTGTTTCTTGTTTATCCAAGCTACCAATGATTCTCCCAAAAAGAATGCTCCTCCACTTGTACTTTTTCTGTCATCTACACTACTTGCCCAATCAGCATCTGAATAGGCTTTTAAAGTGAATGAATTCTTGCTAGGGTACCACAAACCAAGATCTATGATTCCTTTCAAATACCTAAAGATTATTTTTAAAGCTTGAACATGGCTCTCATTTGGTGTTGCTTGGAATCTAGCCACCATCCAACCAACTAGCTTGACATCAGGTCTGGAAGTTGTTACATAGAGCAAGATCCCAATCATTGATTTGTAGTGTTTTGGATCTACAGCTTTGGACTCATCACCCTTGCTTAGTTTGCATCCAATTGTCATAGGTGTAGTAACAGGTTTGCAATATTCTAACTGGAATATCTTAAGCATATCTTTAACATACTTAGACTGATGGATAAAGAATCCTCTTTTGGATTGTATTATATGTAATCCAAGAAATAAATCCAGTTCGCCAAGAAAAGACATTTCAAATTCTTGTTGCATCATCCTAGCAAATTCCTTACTCATTTTTTCATCATCACTGCCAAATATAATATCATCAACATATACTTCCACAATAATCATGTTTTACCATCAATTTTACAGTAAAGATTGTTGTCCATTGATCCCCTTTTGAGGCCTTGTTTTGTAAGTAAGAATCTAGTCTTGCATACCATGCTTTGGGTGCTTGGTTTAGCCCATAGAGTGCTTTCTTTAATTTAAATACATAGTCTCATTTGTTAGTTAAATTGAATCCTTATGGTTTCTCAATACAGACTTCCTCTTCTAAGTTTTCGTTGAGAAATGGTGACTTGACATCCATTTGGTACACTTTAAATTTTCTGTAGCTAGAGAAAGCTATGAACATCCTAATTGCCTCCAATCTAGCTACAGGTGAAAAGGTTTCTTCATAGGCTACTCCTTCAACTTGAGCATACCCTTTACATACTAATCTGGATTTGTTCTTGATTACTTGCTCATTCTCATTCATTTTGTTTTTATACACCCATTCAGCTCCAATGACATTTTTGTTTTTTGGTCTTGGAACTAGTTCCCAAGTTTGATTTTTTTTTTCAATTTGGTCCAATTCTTCATTCATATCTTTGACCCAATTCTCGTCTTTACATGCATCTTTGATTGAGTTGGGCTCAACATGTGACAACAATTCTATTTAGGTTTGATACAGTAGTTGTTTTCTTGTGTGCACTCCATCATTCATATCTCCAATAATCAATTCTTCAGGATGATTCTTTTGAGTCATTCTTGAGGGTATCTTTGTGTCTCTTCTTGGGAATTCCTCTCTTATCTCTTCTTGAATATCTTCTGTGTCTTCACTTGTATGCATATCATCATCTTCCATTTCTTTATTCTCTTCTACTTCTTCTACTTATGTGCCAATTGTCTCATCATCATCTCCATCTTCACTTTCAAGTATAGTCTCTTGATTTTTTATTCTTAACGGTTTTAGGTCATCCACCTTGACATATGCATTCTCAACAATCTTATGTGATCTAAGATTGTAGCATCTGTATGCTTTCTTGTTAGAAGCATATCCAAGAAAAATACCTTCATCAGATCTGGCATCAAATTTTCCAAGATTCTCATCAAGTCTTTTGATGTAGCATTTAATTCCAAAGACCTTGAAGTATTTTAGCGATGGAGCTCTTCCAAACCATAGTTCATAAGGAGTCTTATCACTATTAACCCTGAGCTGACCTCTGTTCAATATGTATATTGTTGTGCTTACATCTTCTGTAATGTCCCTTTCCAAATAGGATCCCTAGAGAGGAGGCTTAATGGTCTAAACCACCCCGTTAGCAAAGGCCAAAGAGGGGTAAACAGGGTTACTAGAGGTCACTCCAGTCACAGGTGTTATATTTGGAAAGTGACATTGAGCTAAAAAGGGTTAAAATCACTTTTAAGTCATTATGAGCTAAAAATAGAAGTCAACAGTGAATTAGGGTTTCAGCAGTGATTTAGGGTTTTGGAAGTCAACAGTGAATTAGGGTTTCAGCATGATTTAGGGTTTTGGAAAGATATAAAGGAAGGGTCAGCGACCTAATTCATCATTATGCAGATTATGACTTGTCATTGAGGAGAAGAGGCTCATCTCAAGAGAGATAGTTCAGTGTATTCTAGGAGGAAGACACCAATTGGCTGATTTCGGTGTTGAAAGACACACCCTAGTCACCAGGAAGATCATCCAGGTCTTCCATCATTCTTCATTGATTCTGTAGTGCTCCCATATTCCGGGTATTATCTTTTAGTTTCTTATTTGTATTCCGGCTAAGATCCTTTTTTCTTTTGATCTAGCTGAGTGTTGTTATTTTATTCAGCCGTAGTTGCTTATTTGTATTCTGGCTAAGATCCTTTGTCTGTTGAACTAGTCGAGTATTATCAGTTTATCCAGCTGCATTCAGCCATTTTGTAATCCACATAGATATCATAATACAAACTTTGCAGTCCTTTGTCGCATTTATTATTTGTATGATCATTTATATGTTGTAAACCTTTGATCCTACACGCACATTAGCAGCGTTTCCTAGACTAGCCAAGTCAGGAACATTATAGTGGTATCAGAGCTTTAATCCTGCCAGCCTATGACTAAAGACAATAAGTGCATAAGAAGACCCAGAGGGTCATGAACACGTAGGTGATGAATATGTCACTTACAATAGGCATCAAGAAAGAAGGCATAGTCCTGATTTTCCCCTTTTTCCTCCTAGCTCAAAGGAAGAGGAAGAGGCACATAGAGAAGCAGAGAGAAGGGCATAGCGTGAGGCTGAACGCGAGGTAGAGAGGATGCTAGGAGACAGATATGAGCAACCAGAGGGCAGTGGCAAGGCCCCTGTAGATCCAAAGGAAGTTTTCATGCAGGTTATCAATGATATGTTAGCTAGTCAACGAACCATATCTCAGTCCTTAGCACAGGTGGTTGATAGATTGGCTAGAGTGGGCACCCCAGATACACAAGTCCTGCATGCAGCATAGGGGAACTCGAGAGCAGGCAGTAGACCCTAATCACCCTCTCGCACATACACCTCTGGGAGTAGGATTCCCAGACCCTTGTTTCCTAGTTTCCAGAGGGCACCCTCGGTAGCAGCACCGCCACCGATAGCACATAGGCCACCCACTCATGCCGATGACATTGCAGAGTATAGGAGGGAGTACGCAGTATTGGGTCGTGACTTCCATCAGGACATGACCTTAGTCGAGTACTGTGGATTTAGACTCAGGAACCACCCCAGAGAGCCGCAAAGGGGAGGACCACAACAGCAGCAAGGGCATAACCTCGATTTCATCCAAAAATTTGGGAAACTCACCATCCCTTCTTTCAATAGATCATCCAAATACACCGCCAGAGCTTGGGTACAGAAGCTAGACACGTATTACAAGCTCAACCAAATGACCGAGACAGAGGCCATCAATTTTGTGACCTTACACTTGGAGGGTGAGGCACACGAGTGGTGGTATCATGGACTGGTGGCATTGGGTCACAGTCACATCACCTCCTATAGGGAGTTTATAGATAGGCTCATGGACAGGTTTGACAGGAAGGATCCCGAGATACACTTCAAGGATCTAGCCCGGTTGAGACAAACTGGCACAGCACAGGCGTTCATCATAGAGTTTCATCGGGTAGTCGTGGCAGTGACAGATATATCAAATCCTAGGCTGATCATGTTATTCATAGAAGTACTTGCAGAGCCTTTGAGTGGATGGGTGAAGGCATACAGGCCTCCCACTTTGCAGGATTCCATCCTTCACACTCGAGATCTGGCAGACTCAGTGCAAAATGCTAAAACTTTCTCCAAACCATTTGTACCCCAGAGGGATCGAGACAGGAAGCCATTCCAGAGAGAATGGAACGCCAAGGAGAAGTTGGATGATGAGACTAGGTGAGAGCTTATGAGGAAGAAGCTTTACTTTAGTTGCAGAGATCCTTGGGTCCCAGGCCACAGGTGCATGGGCAAGGGAGAGATTCATTATATTGAGGTAGTAGCAGACAGCGTGGACAGTGAGGAGGAGGAGCAGGACAATGGATCCACTAGTTCAGAGGAGGAGTCAGCACCAGCGAAGGAGCGGCCTCCCCATAGACCACCGACACCGGCAGGAGCCCATCCTTCAGTAATCCCACAACTGCCAAAGCAGGCTAATAGGAGGAAACCATCAAAGGGAGGAGTCATAGCAACCCTTTCTGGTGTTCCCAGGTATGATACCCTCCGTATCAGAGGGATTATTCAGGGGTAATGGGAAATCGCCCTGATAGATGGTGGGGCCACCCACAACTTCATCAACGCTTCACTAGTATCAAGACGGGCACTTCAAATAGAGGAGTTTGAGGGGTTTGATGTTGTGGTAGCAGATGGCCACACAGTGGAGTGTCTAGACAGAGTTCCAAACTTAGAGATGAAGTTAGGCAACTACACAGTGAGAGACACATTTTATGTGGTTGACCTATCAAACACAGATGTGGTGTTAGGAGTTCAATGGATGATTACCTTGGGAAAAATCACTACCAACTACCAAACCTTGGAAATGGGATTCAGAGATCAGGATGGGAAGAAGGTTGTTCTAAGAGGTATGTCGACAGGAGCACCCAGGACAGTTTCAGCCAAGAGGATGGAGAGGATATTCAGACATGGGTAGGTAGCATACGTTGTAGAATGCTTGATCACTACTTAGAAGGATTCAGAAGATTGACAACAATACCATACAGAGATCAAGAATTTATTGGGATGACATCAGCAGGTCTTTGAGGAAATTCCACCAAGGAGACCACTTGACAGGGGGTTTGAGCACACCATTGAGTTGGAGGAGGGGGGCAAACCTATGATCACCCCCCCTATAGTCATCCTAGGAGGTTCAAGGATGAGATAGAGAAGGAAATCAAGGAATTGTTGGCGATGGGACACATCAGACCAAGCAGTAGCCCATTTGCTTCTTCAGTTGTCTTAGTTATGAAGAAGGATGGCACCATGAGGATGTGCATTGATTACCGAGCCTTGAACAAGAAAACCATCAAGAACCGGTACCCTATCCCACGTATTGATGAGTTGATGGATGAACTGCATGGGGCAATTTTATTCTCAAAAATTGATCTACACTCTGGATATCATCAGATCAGCATCCGAGAGAAGGACATAGAGAAGACAACATTTCGATGTCATTTTGGACACTTCGAGTTCCTGGTTATGCCATTTGGGCTAACCAATGCACCCGCTACATTCTAGTATTGCATGAACCATATATTCAGGGATCAGTTAAGGAAATCAATCTTGGTTTTCTTCGATGACATCTTAATCTATAGCCAGTCATGGCAAGAGCATATGAGGCACCTGGATGAGGTATTGAGCATCATGGAGTCACAGTCATTATATGCCAAAGAGTCAAAGTGCGAGTTTGGTATGACAAAGTTGCTTTACTTATGCCACATCATCAGTGCACAGGGGGTACAAGTGCACCAAGAGAAGATCAGGTCCATTCTGGATTGGTTAACGCCCAAGAATGTGATAGAAATGAGGATCTTCTTCAGGTTGTGCAGCTATTACAGGTGGTTCGTCCGGGGTTTTTCTCAGCTTGGAGCACCGCTAACAGATCTTACCAAGCATGGGGCCTTCATATGGACTGAGAAATCAAAGGAATCCTTTGATCACATGAAGGAAGTCATGGGCATTTGTCTAGTGTTGGCACTACCAGACTTCACCTTGCCATTTGTACTAGCGTGTGACGCATCCGACGAAGGGATCGAGGCAGTTTTGATGCAGGGAGGACACCCAATTGTATTCGAGAGCTGAAAGCTTAGTCAACCTGAGAGGTTGTACTCCATTTATGACAAGTAAATGTTGGCAATCATGCATGCCTTGACCAAGTTCAGACAATATTTGGTGGGCAGCAAATTCGTGGTCATGACCGATCATAACAGTTTGAAGTATTTCCTTGAGCAGAAGGACCTCAATGAGCACCAACAGAAATAGGTGACGAAGGTACAAGCATTCGACTTTGACATAGAGTATGTCAAGGGGAAGAAAAACATTGTGGCCGATGCACTATCGAGGAGACCCGCAGCATGTTCTTTAATGGAGATTTCAACAGATTGGAAATCCCACTTGTTAGTGGAATATTCCAAGAACAAGTTCGCTTGTGAGGTGATGGATGGGCTGTAACACACCCACTATGGCATAATAATTTTTTCACCTTTTCTCGAGGGATAGAATCCCCAAAGTCCTACGGGGGCTTAGCGCAGGCTATCTCTTCCCTTTTTCCACCTCCATGTGATCGTCGGTTATGACCACCATCCAAACAACTCAGCGCCTTTTCGCATTTCACGACTCAGCGATATAAACGAGTCGAGTCTTTCAACTCTGCAAACCCCAAAATGCTAAAATGATGAACCCCGAAAGGGCTGGCGAGTGACAAGCTCCCTGCTTGGGTCTTGTCCACGTGACCCTGTTCCGTGACCATGCGCTAAATCGACAAGGCACTTACCGCCTTTTCGCGATTCGGGGAATCGCGATGCGGTGTCTCTTCCTCTCCCTTTCGAATCCACGAAACTCCGTAATCTTTGAAGTTCCCCTCCAAAGAGAGATCAACGGCTATAAGCCTCTCCTGATCCGATGATCTTGGCCGTATTGGGATTTCGAAAATTGGGAGTTTGAAATGCAAGAGAGTCAAGTCTTTCGACTCTTCAAACCCTGAAACTTGATACTCGAGTTCTTGTATGAGGTCCAACCACTCTTGATGTCTTAGATCCAACAGTTCAGATCTTTTCAGAGTTTCGTGAACCAGGAGTTCACGATGCAACGACTCCAAAACTCTTGTCACTCCAATCCCCGAATCCTGATATGAGGATTCGTGTAGGAGATCAACAATCCTCGAGGATTTGGATCCAATGGTCCACGGGATTTCGAAGCTTTCCCTGAACAATGATCGCTCACCACGCATCTCCTCCGATGGACGATCTAGATCCTTTCGGGACTCCTCCTTTCTACCACAGAGCACATCGAGGTTTCGGGTATCGGTATTTCGCGACTTACGAAGACAAGGGTTCTTGCCCTTTGGTTTCCCGGGTGCCGAAATGTGGACCGGCAGCCACATGTCCTCTACAAATGGATGGTCCAGGTATCTTCCATGGATCTTGGGATCTACGGTCCCGATTCCTCCACTACTCACGAAGATAAAAGAAAGAGGTTGAGGCATTTAACGCCCTCGTTTCTTCCTCCAATCTAACGGTTGTGACTGACCTCAGATCTTCCGACAGGATCTTGTCCGTCGATCGATACTTAACCACACGCTGCCATTTCAAAATTTTGTAAATCGGGGTTTCGGGACTCGTGAGTACAAGAAAACTTGCACCTAGAAACTCCGGGTGCCGAAACTCCGAAAAACTTAATTTACACCCAAGCTAATAATTCGAGATTTCGCAAGGCGGGGTTTCGGGACTTGCGAGTGCAAGGGGACTCACCCTTGGGTACTCCGGGTACCGAAATGCCGAAATGTTGGGATCTACGAGGACCATTCTTCCTCACACAGGATGACTAAGGCTTGTGCCACCAAATCCTCTTTCAGGTTCTTGGTAAGATTTCCAGAGAGGGTATCTCTATGGAGAGATCTATTCCGAGTATTCCTGGAGACGAATAAGGGCATAGATTTCCCGAAAGAAGACTTGAAGTCTGAATTAGTTCGATATACATATATATAAATCTATCTATAAACATAATCCATACGTGGTCCTTCCAATAAAAGCATGCAACCACCATTTCTTATCAAAACACCACACAAACAGTCTTATACTCAAACCATTCATAAATTGCACAGACTATGAGTATACATGTCAGCATATAAATTTCAAGATACAAGATATAACACTTATCAGAAAAACACCAGAGGTGATGCAACTGCTGAGAGGGGTGCTTTTTTCCACCCAACCGTAGGCTCAGTGAATCCAAATGGATTTACCACTAGCCACCCCCGAGCTGAGACCACGATGCTGCGAGACTGATTCTCTGTTCGCCGGTGACCGAGAACAAAGGTTACTCTCCTTCTTCTTCGCTATCACTCACTCTGTATTTTCCAGAGTTCTTTCCTCTTTCCCTCACGTCTGCCCCCCTCTGATCGCACACTCTTCCTGCCTTTTCTCTTTTCGGTGAGGTTGCGTGTGGCACGATCTTCCTCGCGGTGGTCAGGTCTGAGGACTCTATGGATGGGCGGTTCACCCACATCCCTCATTACTCATGAGGAGCCATTTACCTACCAACCTGGCGAGTCATTTAATTTGGGGCCAGCGAGCCGCTCTTGGTTCTCTGGGCCAGTGAAGTCCAAATACGGTATTGGTTTCGGTGGAAGTTAACGCCACCATTCTAGGTGCCTTCCACCACCTTTCTTCAGCCATCGTGGTCTCTTTTTCAGCACACCCCCCCCTCTCAGCAGTCCTGCAATATATATATATATAATCNCAATATATATATATATATATATATATATATATATATATATTACTTACATTCATCGACCTTTTTCACAAGGTCCATTCACATCACACACTCACATTTCTGAGTTTGCCACAATACTTGGCCAGTATAGTTATTTTTACAGACTAGGGGAAACAGGGTGTTACAATTCCCTCCCCCTTAAAGGAACATCGTCCTCGATGTTCTATCTATCAACTTGACATGCATGTACAAGTGTAAACAAAATTGGATATGCCCGTTTCATGGCATCCTCCATTTCCCATGTAGCCTCATCTGGGCCAAAATGTTTCCACTGCACCTTGACCTATGCAATGGTTCGGTTCCAGAGCGGGATTTCCTTTCTGTCCAGTATGCATTGAGTTTCTGGTAGAAATTCTCCCTCCGGTTCCACCTGGATCACAGACCAATCAATTATATGGTTAGCATCATGTACATATTTCTTCAATAATGAGACATGGAAAACATTATGTGCTTTGACTGTGGGAGTAAGTGCTAGCCTATAGGCTACAGGTCCCACTCTACCTAGAACCTCAAAGGGTCCACAATACCGACGTGCCAACTTGGCACAAGCTCCCATTTTGAGAGAACTCTTCCTGGGCCTAACTCTGAGATATACATGGTCTCCCGTCTTTAACTCTCTTGGAGTTCTCTTTTGGTCGGCATAACTTTTCTATCGGTTCTGAGCGACCTTCGGGTTTTGTTTTATCTGAGTCACTTGTTGTTCCATTTCTTTCAACATGTCGGGTCCAAAAGAAATCTTGTTTACGGGATTACTCCAGCTGACTGGAGTGCTACACGGTCTACCATAGAGGACTTCGAAGGGACTCATCTTTAAGGATGCTTGGTAGCCGTTGTTGTAGGCGAATTCTACCAGTGGCAGGTAGTCTTCCCACTTCTTGGGTTGATGCATTACATGCATTCTTAGCATGTCTTCA
>ML827314.1:0-32066 GCA_009831015.1 Picea engelmannii | reverse complement strand
GAATGAGTTTTGTATCCACTTCTTTTCTTAGGTGAACTATTTTTGCCTCCATTCTTTCGCAGGTTATTTGTTTTTCTTTAAGAGACTTTTCTAGACTTTCTTTGATCCTATTTGCTTCTAGGATTTGGTTTTTCAGGTTGCTCATGAGTTTTTCTATCTCCTCTTCTTTCTGTTCATGTTTTTCCTTTTGTTCAACTACAAAAGTTTTCAGCTGTCTATATCTGGTTTTGTATTTTCTTAATTCATCCAAGCACTGAAAAGTTATTCTTCCATATTAACTTCTGCCTCATCTTCTGACTCTTTCTCATGTTTAATGTCTTCTATATCATTAGACTCTTCAATACCTAGAAAAAGGACTTCATCATCATCATTGTTGCTAGACTTTGATGAACTATTGTTTTCTTCTTTTGATTAAAAATTATTTTTCCCTTTGTAAAACTTTTCCTTGTAGTTGAGTTTTTCCTTTTTCTTGTACTGTTTGATTTTGTTTTCTTCATCTTTAGGGTCGTCCTCTGCATAGGGACACTTGGATGCAAAATGGACAACCTTTCCACAGTTAAAACATTTGAAAGGCAGCTTGCCTTTGTACTTCCCTGATCCTTTCTGAATTTTTTAATGAAATTTGCTTCTTCCACATCAGATTCTTCGTCATGGTTGTATTGAAGTTTTTTCTTTTGATTCTTTGTTTTCTTGAGTACCTTGAAGGTTGCCTCTCCTTGTGAGTGATTCTCGTGACCTAATCTTAACTCATGGGCTGTGAGGATTTCATACAATTCATCCATGGTGAGTTTATCTAGATTTTCTTGATCTTCAAGAGCGGACACTTTAGGATTGTATAAAATAGGTAGTGTTCTTGGAATTTTTTCAACTAGATCATTGTCTAATACTTCTACTCCTAATCCTTTGATTGAATTAATAATATTATCAACTCTTTCGAGGTACTCAGAGCTATTTTCCTCATCTTTCATTTTTAGGCCTTCATATTGTACTTTGAGAATCTGGAGTTTGGCCCTCTTAACCTTGGTATCTCTTGCATATATAGTTTCCAATTTATCCCAGAGTTGTTTTGCATTATTACAGTTTAGTACCTTAACAAAGATTTTCTTACTCAGTCCAGCGTGTAGTGTGTTTAAGACTTTTGCATGTTCCCAAAAAATTTTCCTGTCTTCTGCTTATATGGGTGTGGCTTTTGGAACATCATGTCCCTTTTCAACTAATGTCCATACTTCCAGTCCAATGGACAATAGATAGCTTTTCACTCTAACACTCCAGGAGACATAGTCTTCACAATTAAATAGCGGGATTTGTTATGACATCTTCAACTACTGATCCATTCTGATGTATATTCCTCTTCAAGTGATTTAAACCTTTTTTGAAGAGACCTGCTCTGATACCAATTGAAGGATCAGATATTGTCAATGAGAGGGGGGGGTGAATCAGTGACACAATAATTTTATCAAGTTTCTTTTATTTATGCAAACAAAATTTTGACACAATATTTTATCGTGGAACCTAATTGGGAAAAACCACAAACGCTTTTATATTAGCTGCAAAATTTGTTTTACGTGTTACATAGAAGGAAGGTATTCTTCCTTTTCGATCAGCACCAGCTGATCAGGATGCACCCATACCCTTGTTCACCAGCACCAACTGATAGGAGGCTACGACCCCCTGTTTAGTCAGCTACAACTGACAAGGAAGCACCAACTCCCTCTGCAGGCACCAACCCGCCCTTGCACCACCCAACCACCCTTATTTTCTAAATCTGGAAAAACTTATGTATCAAATCTTTATTGCATCTCTCTCTGCTTCTGTGATTTAATATATCTTCTAATTCAGATTGCAGAGACACTTTCTTCTCGCCACTCTTTCTCGTTTATATATTCTTCAAAATGGAGTGAGTGTGAACCACTATGTCCCTTTATTTGGACCATCGCACCTCTTCGTTTATCTTAACCATAATAATTGTTTTAACATTTTTATCATGAAGTCTTTTCATAAATTGATCACAATTATGGATCAATTTCATCCTTTTAACTCGATCCTGAATCTCTACATTTATTTTCAAAAATCGAGTTCTGTATAGGTGCTTCCTTCAAACCATTACATGTGACCGAGTGATACAAAAACCATAGGCTTATCAACTTAGCGATGTATTATATTATAACTTTTTAATCTCTTATTCCATATGACCAACTACGGTGACCAAACACTAGGCCAAACGAGCGCTTGAGCACTTATCGGAATCAACGATCACGATTCAATCTTTTGATGAGATGGGCGACTGTCGAGACTTCAGGACTTTGTCCTTCAAAACTTTGGGATTTCAACTTTTCAAACCTTCGAATCAGATCGGACGATTTATTTCATGAAAACAAATCAATGGTCAAATTTGATCCTTACACTCATCCTTTCATTGCTTAATCTGATGGCTAGGACTTAATCAAGCATTGAGATGGATGGCCACCATTTACTCTAAGACTTCGGCTATTTCAACTTACACTATCCTTCCACTATGTTATGATCAATAGTTAAGAATGCACCCGAAGTGATATTCAGATCAGACGACTCGTGTCCACTTCGGGACTTCGGGACTTCGGCATTCGAGACTTCGTGACTTAGGGCATCCGCTGGTGGAAAAATTCCCGAAGTAAAACTTCTGGAGTGACGTAACTTGCTTACGTCACTTGATGACGTGGCATGAGCTGAGTGTCTGCCACGTTTCACTATGATTCTTGATTTGCACATACCTGAAATGTTGATTTCAACTTGACACATGTCATTATCTGATTGTGCCACGTGTCCTTGCTTACATGGTCTTTCAACGTGCTCTGTCACATGTCCTTACTGACATGGTCTGCTGATGTAGATCTCTCACACATCCTTGAATCAGATGGTTGAGGCTTACTTCGGGCCTTTACCCGGAGTCCACAGGTTTATGCCACATCTTTTCTAGATCATATGGCCCAAATTCACTTCAGACGATCTGACGCTTGAGATCTTCTTCGGACGATCTGATGCTTGAGATCTTCTTCAGACGATCTAACGACTGAGATCTACTTCGGATGATCCAACGGTCGAGAATTTATTTTGGCTCTCTGACTCTCTAGCCTTCGGGGATTTCAAATATCAAACTGATTCTCTGGATCAGATGGCACAGATTCACTTTAGACAATCTAACGCTTAAGATATTCTTCGGACGATCTGATGACTGAGATCTACTTTGGATGATCCGGCAATCGAGAATTTATTTCAGCTCTCCAAGCTTCGGGAATTTCAAATCTCAAATTGAAACTCTCAAAGTGATTTCTCTGAAGCTCATGATCCGTCGCCAAGTATCCCTCTTGGATCTGACAGTTGAAATTTACTCCGGCTCTCCGGGCTTCGGGGATTTCAAATCTCAAATTGAAAAATCTTGAAGTGAGATTTTTCTGGAGCATAATCTCCTCACATCTTTAGACTCAAAACAAGTGATGTTCATTTGATCAAGATCTTATATCAATGACTCAATTTGTCTGTGATGCATCTTTGCCTTGGATTATATCCAACGACTCTCCATCTTTGCTTATCCAATCCTTCCATTTAATTTGATCCGACGGCTGATGGAGATTTGGATAATCGAATTCTCAACCCTTGTGCCCCGTTTATCCTATCCTTCACTTAATTTGATTTGACGGCTGATGGGAATTCGGATAATAGAGATCTCAAATATTTATTCTTATCCTGTCCTTCCACTCAAAAATGATCCAACGGCCAATGGGTATTTAGGTATTCGAATTCTCAAACATTTTCCCCCGCATATCCTATCCTTCCACTTAAAGTGATCCAACGGTTATGAAGAAACTTGAAGAAGATCAACGATCAAGGATGATTGTGGATCCATAACTTGTGAGTGATTTAACTCATCACCTGAGCTCCGCAATTTGAAGTTGTGTGTTTGTTGGTGAGTCAACCATAGTCGTCGATCTTTGAAGCTATAAGATCTGACGGTAATGACTAATTGTGGGATTGGAAATAGGATGATGTTTAATACTCCTTTCGATCTCCGCAATCTATCCTTGTCATTGATTTAGCCATTGCACATCCAATCATCACAACTTAATCAGACCTAATTTGATCGTTTGTTGGATAAACCACAATCGCCGATCTTTGAGTTTATGAGATCTGACGATCTAGACCGACTACAGGATTGTAACCAGCGAGTCGTTTAATTCTTCTTTTGTTGTCCGCAATTCATCCATGTTATTGATCTGGTGATTGCGCATCAACAATATTGATCTAATCTGATCATTGACTAGTCCCCCAACGATTCTTCTGAGATTCATCGAGCCGTCTCTTCTGAGATTTGATCTTCATTTACTAACCCTCTTGAGATTTTATCTCAACTTATCATCACATCAAAGACATTGACTGTTGACATCAATGACAATACATCAATGACACTATGTCCAACATTATCTTGTTCTTGCTACTTGCTTCATTACATCCATCTTATTCTATCGCCTATACAACATCCCTTATAAAGAAGGTGAGTGGATACTATCAAGATCTAAGGATAAGTATCAAATAATTTTTAAAATATTACAATTGGTATTCACATCAAATCTTTAGGGATGGACTTCATCCTCGTGACACGAAATGAATGAGTGATGAAGTCTATCATGATCTTGAACTGCTTTAGAGACTTCAATCTAACTGACTTCTTGGAATCTCCATGAGCGTACTCGTTCAACAGGTGAATTCTGGAAACAGGGGTTTGGTACCGGAATACACACAGTTGCAATCTTGAGTGTCAGATTAGGCGCACGGGCAGTACCGGAATGGGCGCAAGACTTAGTACCAGAATAACGCAAAGTGTGCAGGTACCGGAATAGCCCAAAACAGGTGTTGGTACCTGAATAGCGCAAGACAGGTGTTGGTAGCGGAATAGCGCAAGACAGGTGTTGGTACCGGATTAGGTGCCCAGGCAATACCAGATTAATGTTGTGTGGGTCTGTTGGTACCAGATCAATATTGTGCAAGTACCGGAATGCGCTATAGTTGTAGTACCGGAATAGTGAGGTACTAGATCAAAAATGATTAAGAGTCAATAGTACTGGAATAGTGAGGTACTGGATCAAAAATGATTAAGATTCCAACGATTAAGATCATACAAAATCAAGCATTTAATCGAATTAACTCAGGAAAACTAAGCAAATCATGCCTTAATCATAAGTTACCTATCTATTCATATGGACAAGGTCATCAAGTGTATTTGTGGAGGAAACAGTCAATTATATACACATAACATAGGTAAAATAGGCTCAGATAGAGGGTAATATAGGGTAATAAAGGTGTCAAAATGGAGACTCAACATTCACCAAGTTGATTTGCAGAGTGGTGAAGGTGGTAAAGTTATATGTTTTGAGCTTGTATTTCTCATGCATTTTATTAATGCTTTGTGAGGAAAGGGTCTCATGCATTCTTTTGCTTTATGAGATGCCCATGCATATTATGTATGCTTTATGAGCTTTTGAAAAAATCATATATTATTATACATCATTGATGTAAAATGATTAATACTTGTGAGGGAAACTAGACTCACGTATTTTTAATTAAATTATAATTTGGAAATTGGTTTTTATGTGAGAAACCACCTCACATCAATTTTCCATTTTTCTCACTATTAGGTTGAGAGAATCAAGAACATGGATGAAGAGTCTTTGGGTGGTTTTGAGACTTTTCCCTTTATGTACTTGAAGATAGTTTGAGATCCTACATTCATGGATCTTGTTTTTCCTCTTTTGTAACTAGATCCTATTATTGTGGATCTAGGAGTTAATGCTCTTTCTTAAGAGGAAGTGTGGAAAAACTATATAATTCCTTATGTGATCCCTTTGAAGGGAGGGAGAGTGATGGAAAGTTAATGAGTGGAGCTAGAAATCCATAGTGCTACTACTCCTAAGTTTTGAGAGACTCATTCATGTAATGTATTATCCTTCTTGATGTATGGAGAGGTATGAGTGTGAGCAGTCTTCTTGAATCCTCATTGAAGGAGAGGGCATCTTTTATGTAATCACTTATGATAAAGTCCCAACATATTTTGAAGAAGGATTGAAAGCGATCTATATTCCAATTGAAGCGGGTCTAGAGATGTAGCCCAAGAGGGGTGAACTCTGTTACCAACATTGGTTGTCTTTCTCACTTGTATTTTCATGTGCTTTATTTCATTTTGAGTTCATGTGTGTTATGTATTATTGTTTACAAGCATGGTTAATCATGCATTCATAGACCCTTTAATCCTTATGCAAACACTTTGTCATAAAATGATTCTTAATTGAAAACTTGCATAAAGCACTCGCCTCTTTTAAGATCATGTGGTATCAGAGCTAGGCTGACTGCTTTGCAGGATGGGAAAAGGAGCTCAGAAAGCAGAAAGACTCCAAGAATTAGAAGAGATAAATCACAACATTCAAGCCGAAAATGCAGAGTTGAGGAGACTTTTGCGGGTTGCAGAAGAAGAGAAGCAAGAGATTCAAGAAATGTCTCAACTTCATGGAGAAGTCCTAAACGAAATTATTGAGTAATTACAACTCGAATTTCAAAACAATGATGATCTCTTGGCTAAGTTGTAGTATGGTGAACGAATGGAGGACAAAGAGCCTTATGTCGGGGATGCACAAACTCAAACCGAGGTATATGATGTTTCGTCATGTTCAATGTTTTCTCAGTATGAAACTAACGTGGGCATGAAGCTCCTCACGAAGATGGGATACAAAGGAGGTGGACTTGGCATTCATGGACAAGGAATCACTCAACCATTAGAGGTGGTACAAAGACCATGATTCGCAGGTTTGGGTTATGGAAAGGAGGAGAATGGAGAATGTTCAAAGGTTGTTGAGGCAAAAACCATCTCTTCACCATCAGATTCCATGAAAGGAATCAAGCCAGCTTGTCCTCATCAGAGCAAGAACCACTCAGGAAAGTATAAAGGAAATTTCAATTCTTTTCTTACATATGAGAAAGATGATTATGGTCATAGGTCTTCTAACCATGATGTAGCCAAGGATTATAAGAAGAAAACTTGGGTAGAGAAGACAAGCATGCCCACCAAAAGTGGGACAAGGCAAAGGGAACCTCTTTCACGTCTTCGTGATAAGGAGATTATGTTAAAAGAGAAGTGAAGGAACTATTGTACTCATTACGAGATCAATGGCCATTGGGAGAAAAAGTGTTGGAAGTTACATCCCGAAATTCACCAAAGATGATCTGAAAAGATCTTTTACACGACTATGGTTGAGTTATTATGCATGTGTTTATTAACCAATTTAGGAAGTTGAATGAAAGAGGAAGAATTATAGAAGAAACATCACATCCATATGCACATATACAGATTTGAAATAAATCATAAACAACAACAAACCATAAACACCAATGTGATAACAGAGTTCGACAATCTCGCCTACGTATCTAGGCATTTGTCTTAGTGGGTGAGGCTTTCTTATTTCTGTTCAAATCTCAATAAGTACATCAGAGCAGTGCCAAAAGGTTACAAAATTGATTTGGTCTTGTTCTACTAGATCTCTAAAACCCAACAAAATAAACGACACTCAAATCAGATGACCGGAGCTCCCAGAAATGGCCCGCAAAGGTGCGCTCCTCAACAACTTCCCTGCATAAAAATGGCTTTGGGTTGGAAAATATTCGGCATAAACCTACTCTAAATCTCCTCTCATTGCCTCAAGGAGGCCTGGTTTATATAGATCTGAATTTGGTAACCATCTCCTAACTTCCCCCCAAGATCTAGCCTCAAAAAGGGCCCAATATCTCCCAATAATGACCAAAATCTCCAAAAACATGCCTAAAAATCAATAAAAATCCATTAAAAATCTTATTGTATAGTTAAAACCCACATTATGGCTAATATTGGGCACATCCCCCAAATGCGCTGGCCCTCGGTTATATAGGCACTCCCCATGTGCCCTCACGCTAGGTGCTGGATCGTTTGGCCCCTTAGTTCTCAGCCCCCGGTCGCATTGAAGGCCATGTAGCTCGGTGTTACTACTCCACATGCTACAGTGGTTAGCCCCCGACAAAGTAGCCCATGGTTTAGCCCCTGGTCGACGGGCTAGCCTGATCGACTGGGCTAAACCCTTATCCACCGCACTAACCATATGGAATAACCCCGGGTCTTATGGGATATGTATCGGAACCAAGGGCTAACTGGAACGGAAGGACCATGCGCCAAACAAAAATATAGAGCATATCCCATGGTCATATCGTATGTGGTCTGGTGGTAAGACTTGTGCTGAGGGTTGGGGCTAGCCCCAACCCTTTCTCCGCCCATTCAAACCAACAATTAAACTTATATAGCTAACAAGGAACTCCGATAGGCGAGCTAGTAGCTCGAACTATGCAAATATTTGGTTCCCATAGAGGTCCGCGGTTCAAACCTCATAAACTCCAACAAATTTTGCCAACAACCAAAGTAGCCAATACCTGGGTGCCACATGGCAGCCCATGTATTGGCCACGTGGCACTGTGCCATTTTTCGAGAACAATGCCACATGTCAATTGCCCATTGTCCCACCTGTCTTCCACATGTACCTACCACATAAGTGCCACATGTCATACATATGTGCCACATCATCCTTACGGACGTGCCACGTGTCACCACTACAAGGGTGACATGTGTCACTCCCTGATTGGTCCCTTGTACCTATCCACGTCAGTGTCTGTACGCCTAGTCAGCCTACCATGTGTCACCTCCAGAAGCTACCAAATGTGTCTGCCACGTCAATTGTACAGCCTATACAGTCAACTGTCACATGGCATTGTACGGACTGTATAGTCATCACTTTTTGCCTGTTTGGAAAAACTAACAGATCGCCATAACTTGAGCATATGACATTTGTTTGATCCCATTCAAGTTGTGTTGGGTTCGTATCGACAAGGTCTACACACACATTCGTTTTGAATCCATTCTGAGAACTTTGATTTTTAGGCCTTTCTTAGCCCCATCAAGCTCCTGGATCCAATTCTGGATCACACCTTCCCACTAAAAGATGTTTTGGTCCCCAAAAGGTTACAACATTAACCTTATTGATTACATACTCATAAGGACAAAAACAAAAACACTATGTTGTTCAAAATGATGTTATAACATGTCATCATTTCAACATGTGTGATTACATTAATGGAAGCAAAATACAATGAAGTTGTGACATCCACTTCTGGCAAAACCAAGTGGTTGGTTTCTTTTCTTCATGGTGTTCCTCTTGCTTCACTGGTAATGCCTCTTCCTTCTTGAGTACATGCGTAATCCTTTTGTCCTTCTTTGGATGAAGCTCCAGATTAAGCTTCCAACAACTAGTCTTTTGATGTCAACTCCTGTTGCAATAAGTACAGTGAGTTTTTGGCATCCAGACATGTTTACCCTTATCTTCCTTCCATTGTGGAGTTGAGTCTTTATGTCATGTTTCCTTCCTGGTCGACATAAACTTCATGTACAAATATTGTCTCTTCCAACACTTGGCAACACAATGCTTAGGTGAATGACAAAAAGTACATGGATACATATTCCACAAGTTTCGGATTACATGATTATATTTTTTTATAATAAAAAAGAGAATTGGTAAAAACATGACCATTATACATTCCATGCTAATGTTCACTTTTCTTGGGAGATGAATTTCATTCACTATCACAATCAAGGAGTGATACACCATCACCTTTCGTGAAGTGTTCCTGCAATGTCTTAGGCTGGCCATTTGAAGCATTACTTGATTTTGAAGTTTTGGAACCCATCTTGGAGGATGCTCCAATCTCCACTTTGCCATATCCCAATCCTAAATATCGAGGCCTTTCCATAACCTCAATGGGATTAATGATACCTTGGCCCTCAATTCCAAGGCCCTTTCCTTCATAACCCATCTTGGTTAGCAATCTCAAACCTATACCTCTTGTATGTTTTTCAAATGCACCAAAACCATCTGGATGGGAACAAGGAGAATTTGATGAATGACCTTCACTACATACCTCGGAGATGTTTTCTGAAATAGATGTAGAAGGCTCTTCCTTCAATCCTTCTTTGACTTTGTTGTTCTTTGAATATTTCACTTGAACCGATCTCTTTCGTTCCAAGTAATCTTCATACAAAACTTTCACCATCTCAGCCATGGCAAACACTGAATTTCTGAATTCCTTCTCATCTTGAGAAAGTCCTCCTGTAGATGCCTTTTTCTCCCTTGATATGATCTCTTCCTTGGTAAACATGAAAACTCAAATTCCAAACGTCAACTAGCTCTGATACCACTTGATCCGAAAATATCTTTTACACGACTATGGTTGAGTTATTATGCATGTGTTTATTAACCAATTTAGGAAGATGAATTAAAGAGGAAGAATTATAGAAGAAACATCACAGCCATATGCACATATACAGATCTGAAATAAAGCATAAACAACAACAAACCATAAACACCAATGTGATATCAGAGTTCGGCAATCTCGCCTACGTCTTCAGGCCTTTGTATCAGTGGGTGAGGCTTTCTTATTTTTGTTCAAAACTCAATAAGTACATCACAGCAGTGCCAAAAGGTTACAAAACTGATCTGATCTTGTTCTACCAGATCTCTAGAACCCAACAAAAGAAACGACACTCAAATCAAATGACCAAAGCTCCCAGAAATGACCTGCAAAGGTGCGCTCCTCAACAACTTCCCTACATAAAAATGGCTTTGGCTTGGAAAATCTTCAGCATAAACCTGCTCTGAATCTCCTCTCATGGCCTTAAGAAGGCCTGGTTTATATAGATCTGAAGTTGGTAACTCCCAACTTCCCCCCAATATCTGGCCTCAAAAAGGGCCTAACATCTCCCAATAATGACCAAAATCTCCAAAAACAGGCCTATAAATCATTACAAATCCATTAAAAATCTTATTGTATAGTTAAAACCCACATTATGGATAATATTGGGCGCAACCTCAAAATGCGTTGGCCCCCGGTCGTATAGGCGTGCCCCATGTGCCCTCGCGCCAGGTGCTGGATCGTTTGGCCCCTTAGTTCTCGGCCCCTAATCGCATTAAAGGCTATGTGGTCCGGTGTTACTGCTCCACACGCTATAGTGGTTAGCCCCCGATAGAGTAGCCCAGGGTTTAGCCCCTAGTCAGTGGGCTAGCCCGACCAACCAGGCTAAACCCTTATCCACCGCACTAACCATATGGAATAACCCTGGGTCTTATGGGATATGTATCAAAACCAAGGGTTGACTGGAACAAAAGGACCATGCGCCAAACAACAATATAGAGCATATCCCGTGGTCATATCCTATGTGGTCTGGTGGTAATACTTGTGCTGAGGGCTAGGGCTAGCCCCAGCCCTTTCTCCGCCCATTCAAACCAACAATTAAACTTAAATTTTAGTTTGGCGCTATAGCTAACAAGGAACTCCGGTAGGCGGGTTAGTAGCCCGACCTACTCAAATATTTTGCGCCCATAGAGGTCCGCAGTTTGAACCTCGTAAACTCCAACAAATTTTGCCAACAACCAAAGTAGCTAATACCTGGGTGCCACATGGCAGCCCGTGTCTCGGCCACATGGAACCACACCATTTTCTGATAATAATGCCATGTTTCAAATGCCCATTGGCCCACCTGTACCTACCACGTGTCGTACAGACGTGCCACGTATCACCACTGTAAGGGTGACACATGTCACTCCCTGATTGGTCCCCTGTACCTATCCACGTTAGCGTCCATACACCCAATCAGTCTGCCATGTGTCACCTCCAGAAGTTGCCAATTGTGCCTGCCACATCAACTGTACGGTCGTATGACCTGTACGGTCAGTTTCCATGTGGCACTGTACGGACTATATAGTCATCATTTTTTGCATGTTTGGAAAAACAAACATATCGTCATAACTTGAGCATACGACGTCCGTTTGAGCCCATTCAAGTTGTGTTGAGTTCGTATCGACGATGCCTACGCACATGTTCGTTTTGAAGCCATTCTGAGAAATTTTATTTTTAGGCCTTTTTTAGCCCCATCAAGCTCCTTGATCCAATTCTGGATCAAAAGACCAAGCAATAGACAGATTGCTAAAACACCCACCAAGAAGGAGGCTACAACAATAATGGAGCATGTGATCAATGTTCCTGCTCCAGTCTCCGAAGAAATGCGATCGCAGAAAGAAGGTACCTTTGATTGGTTGGGTAAGAAATGGATATCATTCTTGCATAGCCAATATTAGCATACATTGTAGCACCTCCAATCATTTTGCTTGTTTCCATTGATTAAAAAAGCATGGAGGAAAACAAACTTTGTTTGTATGAGCAAGCATTGATAAAGATCACTTATTCACAGTGAAACTATGAAGCATATCATTTTTGTGTTCATCGTTCAATTTACCACATGTTGTATTGGATTGTACACGGCGTTGCTACCACCGTGCAATTTATTTCACTGGGTTTTAGAATGGAGGTGGATCACTCTTACAGTAAAATACCACAGTAGGTATTGTGGAATAAGAATAATTGTTGAATATTTTAGTAGCAGTAAATGATGCGAATCCATTTAAGATTTTGTTATGATTGATCATGATGAGGGCACTGGTGTTACTCCAAATATTCATTATGAATGCACTTACAAGATTACTCCTGCAATGAGAGTGCCCACGAAGCTTGAGAATCTACATGCCAATTGAGAGATCTTGAAAAATATGGTGATGAAAGAAGATTCTTTTTGCAATCGCAATTATTTTTGGGACCCTATATCAGGGAATCTGTATAAGGACCTCTCACGAATTCACCATGAAACTTGGTATCTAGGTTCCAGATGACAATTCAGAGGAAGGGTTTCTTTGCAAAAATTCTACAGTGAATGCATGTTGAGAAAATAAATTGCAATGAAAGAAGAAAATATGCACTCGATCATGTTGTGTTTTCCCAGTAGCAAATTATTTTTCGAGCTCTTCGTCAAGAGATCTTAAAGAATTGATCAATGGCTCTTATGATTCCTTCAATGAGTATTTGCAAATCGAGGATGATGTGGTCGCCAACAAGTCGATGATAAAAGCGATTACATGAAGGACAAGACTCAGTAATCCTGAGAAGGAAATTTCATAGCTGCAAAGATACCTGCGATGTATCTTCACACAAACTAGATCGATACCAGATCTAATTCGATTCGAGATTGGGGTTTTTCTCTTTGGCACCATGACTGCAACCAACATCCTGATCATTGAAGGAGGTCTCGACATTGCAAAAACTAGCTCCATCAATTGCAAAACACAGAGTTGAGAATAGCAGTGCGATCCAAATATCGAGGATCTATAAAAGTTCTTTCCACTTTGCAGCTGGTTGTTGATCTGTGATACACATCAATTGCCCTCTATATATGGTTCTAATGGATTTATCTCCTCACGAGATCTATGGACATAGATATGGGGAAAACCGTTTGATGAAAAACGCGATAAGGATGCCCAGATACGTGGCACCGAGATTATATTCAGCAGATCGTGAAGAGGATACTTCAGATTCTAGTTGGGTATGGTGGTTGTGGAATCTGTGTTGGCACTATCGTTGGTCGACAAATGGTAGAATCTATGTTATTCTCTCAACTACTGAAAGTCGTTCACCCTTGAAAATATGAGCATTCGTGAGACGAGAGGGATGCAATGACTTCATCACAATGGAGAATATCTTGTTCCAGTTAACCACTATCGACAATGCCATGATCCTGTGAAGCAAGCGATTTATGGTCGATCACTGAAAGGATTGACGTCGATCCTTCAAATCGCTATAGGTGTGGAGCCATTCTTTACTTTGGTGGTTGCCATAGCTAGATCCTCCTATTTTACTAGCTTCTAATTGAAATTGTTGTTGGCTGGAGTTCGAATGGAGGCAGTGCAAGGAGCCTATGCCATTCCATAGCCCCAAAGCTCCTCGAAACTCCTGTGCTTTGATGCCAAGATCAGGGATCGGGATTTGAGGGCATCTATGCACATCTCGACGTATCTTCACTGTGCCATCTACCTCTATTGTAGCTTTGCATTGGTTGGAGAGAATAGGCATGTGGTTGGTGGTGCGCTTCTATAAAAACACGGTCCATAAAATGAGCGATATATGGTGACAGTGTTGGAGATATTGTTGCTGGAAACTCATTTTTCTGGCGGTTGTTTCTCATAATCGCCCATGAAATTTCTTGTTGGGCGGTATCTGAAAATATGTGCAGTTGGTGCTTTTGTAGTTGTTATATCACTTAGGTGTGTTTCGAGGGTTTAAGGACACAATGACTCCTCTTTATCCAACAATGGCAAGTGATATATCCAATATTATTTTGGATCTAGTTCTTATATGTCTTCTTAGACTTGGCATTAGTGGCACAACCATTACCCTTGTTCTATCCTAGTATCTTATTGCTTATATTCTTTTATGGAAATTACACAATCGCGTTGTTCCAAGCCTCTCCACTAGACACGCCCAGAACCGAAAAGTCGAGGTCACATGGGATTCTTTGTTGGAGCGTCGACCACAAGAGTTTATGCTAGGGAGACGAAACTTGGGTCCTGTTGCAGAGCACCGAGAGTTGCCCATGGAACCAAAGGCTGAGAGCCACCGAAGGTGCAAGACCTTGGTCCTATGTCACATGGAACTAGTGTTTGATGAAATTAAAACTCATGCTATTTTAGCAATTTTAATTTGGTGTGCCTTTTTAGGTGGATTTTTATATTATAGTTTTGTGTTATATACTATTAAGGCCTATTGTTTCTAAAAACCAAGTGCTCATACCTAATGACCATCAAAGGAATATTGGGAATGATATGTAAAAGGGGGGTTTGAAAACCATATATGTTTCCATTTTGTGCATCATTTTTGCACATAAAAATTGCCTTCCAATTTGATGTAATTGTCATGGAAGGGCCATAGGGCATTTTTTTGGGCATCATATTTGGCATGAGAAATGCCTTGAATTTTGATATATGGGCCATGTAAAGGCCTTGCGCCTTTTGTTTTCTATTGAAGCATGTAATTTCCATGTAAAGATTTGTCCAAGGAGATGCCAAAGTAACTGAAGGCATATACCTTCATTATACTGCCCATAATTGCCACATGATGGATCAAAGGCAATCAAGGGGCATTTGGAAATTTTACCTCTGCTTAGAGTTTGATATATGGCCTTTAAAAGAGTTGGGCATTTGAAGTGCACATAATTTTGTAGTGGGGGTTTTGCACCACTAGTGCACATGTTGTTGCACATTTTTGTAATGGGTAGATATTACCATAGAGTTTTGCCCAATTCGTGTACATTTATGGCATATCAAAGTGCCTTGTAATTTAATGTAAAACTAATGATTTTGAAGCATTGTAATGGATGTTTAGCCACTCTTGAGTGAGGAGAGTGAGAAGCGTTATTTTGCGCGTTAAATCCTTCATTGGCTTCTTTGTAATCATGATGTAAACAATGGGTTGAGGCGATTTGCTAAGTAAATTCTTGGCAAGTAAGGTACGCCAAAGATTGTGGTACACGTATCATCTGCTACAGGTTGCAAGATTATGCAGGTGGGCTTCGACATTTTCAGCTCCGAATAACAAAGGTGAAGGAGACAAGAGATGTGTCTTTCCAAACATTTGCTTTGCAGCGGTTGCTAGTGTTGGCTTTGCATTTTGATTCTGAAGTACACATGTGAAGGAGTCTTGAAACAATGCACCTTTTGAGGACATTTGCATATAGATAAAGTTGATACTTTTGGAGACCAAAAGGTTCTTTGTGGGGAGGCATGATCCGAATGAATTTCCAAACATAGAAGTACTTTACTGTGTTCACCAAGTTGATTTGCAGAGTGGTGAAGGTGGTAGACTTATATGTTTTGAGTTTATATTTCTCATGCATTTTATTAATGCTTTGTGAGGAAAGGGTATCATGCATTCTTATGCTTTATGAGATGCTCATGCATATTATTTATGCTTTATGAGCCTTTGAAAAACTCATACATTATTATACATTATTGATGTAAATTGATTAATACTTGTGAGGGAAAGTAGACTCACTTATTTTTCATTAAATTATAATTTGGAAATTGGTTTTTATGTGAGAAACCACCTCACACCAATTTGCCATTTTTCTCACTATTAGGTCGAGAGAATCAAGGACATGGATAAAGAGTCTTTGGGTGGTTTTGAGACTTTTCCCTTTATGTACTTGAATATAGTTTGAGATCCTACATTCATGGATCTTGTTTTTCCTCTTTTGTAACTAGATCCTATTATTGTGGATTTAGGAGTTAATGATCTTTCTTAAGAGGGAGTGAGGAAAAACTATATAATGCCTTATGTGAGCCCTTTGAAGGGAGGGAGAGTGATGGAGAGTTAATGAGTGGAGCTAGAAAGCCATAGTGCTAGTACTCCTAAGTTTTGAGAGACTCGTTCATGTAAGGTATTATCCTTCTTGATGTATGGAGAGGTATGAGTGTGAGTAGTCTTCTTGAATCATCATTGAAGGAGAAGACATCTTTTATGTAATCACTTATGAGAAGGTCCCAACATCTTTTGAAGAAGGAATGAAAGCTATCTGTATTCCAATTGAAGCAGGTCCGGAGACGTAGCCCAGGAGGGGTGAACTCCATCACCAACATTGGTTGTCTCTCTCACTTGTCTTTTCATGTGTTTTATTTCATTTTGAGTTCATGTGTGTTATGTATTATTGTTTACAAGCATGGTTAATCATGGATTCATAGACCCTTTAATCCTTATGAAAATACTTCGTCAGAAAATGATTCTTAATTGAAAACTTGCGTAAAGCACTCGCCCTTTTTCAAATCAATGGTAGACACACAGTATGTTGATGCATGCGGTTAAGTGCAAGAAAGCACCATTTGAATACAAACTAATAGAATAATGTTCATGTGTGGATGCACAGTCTAAATGCATAATAAGAATGCATGCTTATATTCCTTATGGAATATTGGGTAAATATATGAAATGATGAAGCCGAGGTCGGCTTAGGGTTGAGGTCATTTCAAATATTGAGGAATATGCAACAAGAGAGTTGCATGATGAAGAAGTTATGTGAGGAGGAATTGTATAAAGAGATTTGTAAGGAGAAAATAGCCACATAATTAATTCACTACTGGAAAATTAGGTTGTGGGTTGCAAGCCTATTTGTATAAGAATCCTGGATCACATTTTAAACTATAATGGATGCATGAAATACATGCAAGTGAATGATTGATCACTTTGATTTCAATTATGGTTGAGGTGTACAGATGCACTGCCATGATATTGAATTGTGAACTATTTTGGATGTTACAGTATGTTGTTATATCTAGGAAGGGTCAAGATGAACTTGACTAAGACTGCTCAAGGAATAGAGCAGGAAAATCGCAAAGGGGATAGACTACAAAATCAAATAAGGAAAAGAAGGAAGAACACTTTACTCACTCTAAAACTATGATTTATTTAACGGAGTTGTGTGCTTTAAAAGAACAGTTGTGAAAGGCAAGGAAAAAAATTTAATAAATAGATGATCTTGGTTAAGCCATGATATGCAAAGGCAACGAGGCCTTGGAAATATTTCAGCTGAGCTGGAGGTCCTAGATTGTGCAAAGGAGTTGGAAAATGGGAGAATCCGTTGACTCCTTTCTTGTTGTTTATTATGTTTCTCTGGGAGGAGAAAATTGAAATGTTGTTACATGCAAATGTTTAAGGCATGATATTATTGATGGTTGTAGAGTACCAAAACAATTGATAATAATTTTATGCTTGCACTCATGAAAACATTGGGGGAAATGTGATAGAGTGCATATAGATGTGTTGGGACATATCTGAAAATGTTTTTTCTGAATTAAGTGCTATTGTACATGCATTTTAAATTTTACATGACAACTGGTATAACTTTGAATGTGATGATGTTTGTTATGTGTAGGAAAGGATTGGAGCTATTGGGGAAGGATAGTTTTCAATGGTGGACAACCTCAAGCAAAGGATATATACAAAAAGACTATTGTTGAAAGAATTGAAGAAGGGAACCGAGGAACTTCCATGAAGCACCATTGATGAGGTAATATCGGAGAGGGTGCTTGTAGCGAGAACATTTATAAAAACTTTCATGCCTATGTGGCATGAGGTTTGAAAGGGATTGGGTAAGAATCCCTTCTAAAATATTTTATATCTTGATGATATGCATGCAAATTTAATTGATTGTTGTGTGTCATTGATAGCCAAGCATGGTAAGATTCAAGAAAATAGAATATGAATGATAGAGAGAAGAACCTATGACAATCAAGGATGATTGAAAATCCTTACAATATATTCATGAATAAAGGTGTCAAGAATGCATTGATCAATCATGAATGATTGAGAACAAAATGATCATAAGGAGCACATTGGTTGAATGCACTGAGGAAATTCATATTGCAGAAAGAGGGCATGTATTGGACTACTCAGAATGGAAGGAGGACCTTCCAATATTCCAACCGAATTGTAAGAATGGTAAAGAAAGGAATTGGGTGTCCATGGACATTGGTACCCTGGAATGCTTGAATGCCTTCATATGAAATTTTAATTTCATATAATGTATGCTAATTTGAGGGCATGATCAACTCAATGCAGGAAACACAATCATGTTGTAATAATGAATGTGAATAGAGAAGCCACGAGGTGAAAGGTTGGCTGAGTTCCAACGCACCATGGAAGAGTGCCTGACCTGAAATATGGTAATCTGAAATCAATGCAAGGGTGCATTGTGTGTAAATGTGCCCATGGACATTGGTACGTTAGTTTAAGTGGTATATGATGACTAGTTGCATTTATAAAAGCTTGATGTGATAAAATAATGCATGTGTAAGGAATGCAAATTCCTTTTTCTTTATAACATTAAATAAATTTATAGAGGTAATTTGATTGTTAGTATGCACAATTTTAAAATTGGTTGTGAGCCACTGCAAGTGTGCAATAAAAATGTAATGTGCGTGAGAACTAACAATTTGGTTGGCCATGTGAAGATTGAAATTACAGGGAGGATGGTCTTGGATATGGCAACAATATAAGTCCATAAGGAAGACCAATGCCTACTGATTGTAAAAGAGCCAAACTGCTATGAGAAGGAAGTCTCATGATTGTAAATCTAGTTCCTATATGGAACAGATATGAGAATGGATAAGTGAAATGGAAATCTATGGACAACATATTGAAAACGTTTGATTGAAATTGATGATAATATATCATGAATTATAGTATGCATGTGATATTACAAATCTGTCATGGAGGGACAAATGATGGTTGTTAAGTTGGAAAGCATGGAAAAAGACAATGTTGTGACATGAAGACCCTGTGATATGCCATGATCACCATAGATATGGTTGTGTTGTGTTGAAATAGGCTTGAGGGACACCTTGGTAGAGCATGCATGAAGGAAACCTTGACTATAAGATTTTGTGAAGTCTTTGAAGCTCTTCTTGTGCGAGAAAACCTTGGTAGGGAAGATGGATCACCTGAGGGACTATATAACAAAGAAGGGGATGCCTAAGCCTGAGCCTGGAAGGTGAGTGACCGCAAGGAAGAGTAGACTTTGATAACTCTTGTTATCTATTGATTGTGATCATGATCATAGTGGGTATGTCAAGGCAAATAGTGGGCCGAGTAAATGTGATAGCCATATGGTTGCAGATCCATGAACTACATAGATATGTATTGTGCTAATATGAAAATTTTTCCTCTTGAATTATGAAAAAAAAATGTTTTTACATGAATTTGTGATTAATATGCTTGTTGTTTGAAATTGGTTTAGGCTTATGACAAATGCCAAGAGTTTGGGAAGGGACCGAACCAAGAAGAGGAAAATATTGTTGAAGCGGCTGAAAGATGGAAGCATGACTAGTGTTGTTGAGATGCAAAGAACATTAAGGACAATGTTCCTTTAAGGGGGAGGGGATTGTGATACCCCTGTCTCCCCCTATATGTAAATATATGCCAAATGTCACCATGAGTCATGGCTAGTACATTTAATGCTTGGACCATGATGAATAATCAAAATGATAAATGCATTCTAATGATAATAAAAAGAAAATGTTGATGGGTGGAGCACTAACACAGAGATGATGCAATGAGAGGAAACAATGAGGAAATTTCCTTGCCAATTTAATATTTAAGAAAAAACCCAAATTGCCCATTTTTTTTCTAGAATTTCAGTTAATAAAGGAAGTTGGTAGTTGAACTACCATCTTCCCACAATTATGAGAAAGAATGGGGGTTGTACCAAAACTACCTTACCTCATAAGCATGGGAAAAAAAAATACCCATCTAGAGAATTCTGGGTTGACTCGCGAATTTGGGGGATTTAACCCATGAAATCTTGCTACAGAAGGCAAGAAAAGGAGGAAGATCGTGGGAAGAGTAGAGAGGATGCACATGGTTGGGTCTGGGGATCGAATCTGAGTGGAGAAGAGTGTGTGAAACTCTCTGGTTATTAGCAAAGCAGAGAGGAGTGAAGAAATATGTTTTGTGGGTACATGAATCATTGACAATTGTCTTCAAATCAAGCTGATAAACATGGTTGTGAAATTTTAGTGATTGGCTAAGAAAGCGCAAAGGTACTGAGAGGGGAGAGCGCTAAGGAACCGTTGGGCAATGAAAGGTCTCCCTTGTGCTGTGTATTTCAATTGTTATGGATCTTTGTAGTAAGAACAAACCCCCTTGCTTGGTGGATTGAAGACTTTGCTTGCTAAGTTCCTCTAGATGAAGGAGAGTAGCCTTCATATTTTTCTCATTTGCTGAGTGAAAGAAACTTCCCTCATGACATCATCTTCCGGATCAGGGGTGGACAGCTGTAAGGATAGACAAAGACAATTATGCCTATGGTTGGGTGGAAAGAGATTCACCCATTAGTAGTTGCCAATTTATCTCAAACTCGTAGATAAGTGTTTCAATGTTTTGTATTTTGCATGATAAGTTCCTTAATACCATGGAATTTATGTTTGGTTGTTTGAAGAATTTGATGTTTTGTTCAATTGGTGAAATTGATACTCTATGTGCATGGATGATTATAAAAATATGAAGAGAGTCATGGAAAATATATTTTGATGTTTTCCCTCTGACTGTCTTGTTTTTAATGGCTATTGTAAGTGATTATTTTTAGCTCCGAGTAAGAATAGAGTGTTGGTTGGGCATTTGCAACCCATTTGTTTGAATAAATATCATAGGTTAGTAGTGAAGACTAAGTTGTTAAAGTATTCACAGAGCATCTGAAGATGACAAAGTTTGATTTTATGTATTATCAATGTTACTCCCTGTATTACTGAAGTCATAGATCAGATTTGGGAGATGACTTGTCCCTGGTTAAATATCAGGCCTTAAGACCTTCTTAGAAGGCTTAGTTGACTGCATTTTTATTAAATTGATATTAGAATGCTATAATAGGTTGGTTGCCATATCTGTGCCAACTCGAGATTTCCTTACTAAGCACTCTCAACTCACCTGCAAGACAACAAGAATCCAAGTGTTAGCAGTGAAGACTAGGTCATTATTGTCTTCACATAACAACCTGAAAATAGGGAGATATAGTTGCTGATAAAAACCTAAAGACATGTCAACTAGCCTTGGCCACTCTATTGACCTGGAAAAATTTGCTAAGCAACAAAGTTAGAGAGAATTTTAGGCCTTTAGGCCTTTGTTTAGACTTAAGGAGGGATAGGCCAAACATTGATAAGAGACAGAAATATTTTAGAATAGATATTAAGAAAAGAATGAGAAATATATCTACAATTTCCAAATTGAAATAAAAATACAAAATCTCATGAATCTTATTTGAGAATTTATAAACATTTATTTTAAATTGTGCCTTGAAAAACATAACAAATTTGGCATTTTCATATGGTTTACAAGTAAAATTGTATTCATATAGTGTAGCTATGAAAGGGGCTACATTTGCTACAATTTAGGGAAGAATCCCTTAATTTGTGGTGTGCATGATCTGAAAAGATCTTTTATACGACAATGGTTGAGTTATTATGCATGTGTTTATTAACCAATTGGGAAACTGAATGAAAGAGGATGAATTATAGAAGAAACATCACAACCATATGCACATATACAAATCTGAAATAAAGCAAGAAGAACAACAAACCATAGAACACTAAAGTGATAATGGAGTTCGACAATCTCGCCTACGTCTCCGGGCCTTTGTCTTAGTGGGTGAGGCTTTCTTATTTCAGTTCGAAGCTTCAAAAGTACATCTCAGTAGTGCCAAAAGGTTACAAAATTGATCTAGTCTTGTTCTACCAGATCTCTAGAACCCAACAAAAGAAACGACACTAAAATCGGATGACCGGAGCTCCCATAAATGACCCGCAAAGGTGCGCTCCTCAATACCTTCCCTACATAAAAGTTGCTTTGGCTTGGCAAATATTTAGCATAAACTTGATATAAATGTCCTCCCATGGCTCCAAGAAGCCCTATTTTATATAGATCTAAAGTTGGTAACTAGCTCCCAACTTCTCCCCAAAATCTGGCCTCAAAAAGGGCCCAATATCCCCCAATATTGGCCAAAAATCTCAAAAAATGCTAAATAAAATCAACAAAATTCACTATAATAAAGTTTAAAAACCACATTTTTCACATATATTGGGGTGCAACCCCCTTTCATAGGGCAATTGGTCATGTGGGGTGTCTCCATGTGGCTAGGCGTTATTCTCCTAGCACGCTGGCCCCTTACTTCTCGACCCTTGGTCGCATTAGTACCGACCATATGGCCTTGCCCTGTTCCTATGCAAACACAACAGTTGTAGCCCCCGATGGTTCAACCATTGGTTACGTGCATGGCCCATGTGGCCAGGTCCTAGACACCCAAACGCCCACAACGATAAGCTCCCAAAGGATTAGCCTATGGTTTAGCCCTCTGGTCGGCGGGCTAGCCCGACCAACTGGGGCTAACCCTTATCCCTGCGTTAACAGTACGGTCTTCGACCAGGTCATATGGTGTAACAAGAACCGAGGGGGGGCGCACCAACACTAATCCCATAGTCACATAACTGAGTTACAAGTGTCCGTTGATCCAAGGACTTTGAAGCTCCACACCATAGGTTATCGCTTGGACCTGGGTTATGTGCATACGAGTTGTGACCAGGGGCTGGGGCCTAGCCCCAACCCTTACTCCACCGAAAGACTAACACAACTAAACTTAAATACAAGTTGTACTGATATAGGTTAAGACCTAATAGGTAGGTGGGTTGGTAGCTCGGCCTACACCCAAGTCGTTCCCCCGTACGAGAGGTCACGGGTTCAAATCCACCGTTCTCCAACACTTTTGCAAAAACCAACGAACCAATCCATGGGTGCCACGTGGCAGCCCATGTTTGGGCCACGTGGCACCACGCCATTTGCTGAAAAACATGTCGCGTGTCGAACGCTGAATGGTCCACTTGTCTGCCACATGTACCTGCCACACAAGTTCCATGTGTCGTACGGAATGTATGAACCTTCCACATCATCCGTACGGACGTGCCACGTGTCACCACTGTAAGGGTGACATGTGTCACTCCCTGATTAGTCCCCTGTACATGTCCACGCCACTCGTATGTACACCCAGTCACCTTGCCACATGTCACCTCCAGAAGCTTCCACGTCAGTGTCAATGGTGCTTTTCCACGTCAGTTGTAAGGCCGTACGGCCTGTACAGTCAGTTGTCACGTGGCACTGTACGGACTGTACAATGATCATTTTTTTCCCTGTTTCGCCAAATGAACAGATCGCGATATCTGGAGCATATGACGTTCGATTGAGCTCGTTCAAGTTGTGTTGGTTTAGTATCGACGAGGTCTATGAACACGTCCGTTTTGAAGCCATTCCGAGAAATTTGATTTTTAGGCCTTTCTGAGCCCCATCAAGCCCCTGGATCCAAATCTGGATCAGTGCAATAAGTCCTGGTAAAAACATAAATTTTACCATGGAACGTTTTGTTTCCAAGAAATATAATTTTCTGGAAACTTGGAAAGAAACTAAGTTAAATAAGTTTTATGTGTTTATAAATTTTAATTGTTTTCGTGAGCAATATTTGCTTGGAGAATGGAGGCTAATTTTCCAAGCCTTGATAAATTCTCTATGAAGAGTATTTATCTGTTTTATTTTTAAATATCTGGAAATTATTTCCCTTTCTCCCAACAATATAATATTATTAAAAAAAACCCTACAGGAATATCTATCTGATATCAGAACCTGGAGATGGAGAGGAGGGAAGGCCTATGAACTATGTGATTTACCCCGGGGCGATATCATATAATACAATGTTATATAAAATATATTATTATAATATTTAACCCCCCAGATTATGTAATATCGGATGATGGGAGAGTACGTGATATAGGATAAGACAAGGACTAATATAAAATAAATATAATATATTATTAGTACCCTCCCTAGTGTATCGCCTATCGGGGAAATGAGAACCCAAGATGTGTTTGAGAAACATTATTCCCGGGGACGATAGGGCGATATACTATAATAATATAATATTAAACCTTCCCCACCACGATATTATATATTGCTTAATTGGGAAGTGAAGTGCACATGGGGAATGAATGACCTGGGGGTCGATTTAACGATACATTATAATATTATTTAACCTTTACTGGAATATTGTGTATCGACGAATTGAGAAACCAAGGTATACTTGGTAAGCGATATACACGGGGGTGATATGACATTGTATTATAATGTTAATACACCCCACTAGGGTATTGGGTATCTGAAGTTTGTAAAACTGAAGGTGCACACAAAGGTGGTGTACTCGGGGGCCGATGTGAGAATAAAGTATTAAATGCAAGTGCATGTGTTAAGTTATACACTTGGGTGTGAGTGCCCACATGTAATAAAATATTAATATTAAATCTCCCTTGGAATATCGTGCACTGAAAAATAGAAATGAATTGGGGTGCGTGGAAAATTATAAGCTCGGAGGGCCGTACAATTATGTTATGGAATTGATTTAATAATAATATGATATATTATAATGCACTAAGGTAGAAAGTGAACTCTCGGAAGTTACCGAGCTGGTAAAAATGGATTAAGCCAAAATGTTAATATGTGGGATATTAAAATTAATGAGGATTGATCATTAATAATATGGATTAAGTAACTACAATCCTAAGGCGTAGATTTTAATGTATTGATTAATTAATCTTAATAAGATTACAAGGGTGGAAGGTGTTGCACTCAATCTAGTGACAAGTAACCCTACCATGCCGCATACTTGCCATGTATGATGACACGTAGCCACCTCGTGGGATGCCATGTCACCTGCCATGTGGCAGTGTATGAGCTTGTTATGCTTAGTAAAATCTTTAAAGGGCCATAGATTTTGATCCAGAGTTCGAGATCGAGGCAATTTTGAAATTGTGGACAACTTGTGATGAGCAGAAGATGATGGTACCCTCAAAAAGAGAGGTCTTGAGATGAATAAGGGAAAGAAAAATTTTAATATCCCATCCCTTAAAATGTACTTAGGGGGTTGAGTGTCTTACACAAGTAATTTGGTAAGCTCCCGGGCTTTGCATAGGGTTAGATTTATCCCTAACAGTCGTAGATAATTGTTTGAGAGTTTATAGGGTTTGAAGAGGGTTTTAATATTGTTTTTTGGTTAAAATTTTGGAAATTCGGTCAGTGGTGCCTTGGATGCAAGGAAGAGAGATGAAGGTCATGTTGGACACACCGACTACATTGAGAGGGGGGGTGAACAGTGTAGGATTTCTTTTTCCCAAAACTTCCCCTTCACAAAACTCATTAGTTAGTAATTACTTATTGTTGTCATTTATAACCAGTTAAATGTGAACACATATCAACAACATATATCAACAATATATCATCAACAAATCATCACCACAAGGAACACAAAGGACACGAGATGTATGTACAATTTTCTTTTTATTACGGACTACAATCCTTGGGTTATCAACAACAACCGAATAGAGTGCAACTCTACAAGAGCACCAACTCTATAATGTAAGACTCAACTTACACCTTCAACACCAACTAAGATGAGACAACAATCCTCAACATATATCAATTTGTCAACATGTACGCGACTTGCCACAAGTGCAGCATGCATATGTACGTGCCCTACCAGTAGTACAACTCACGTATGTACATGGCTAGTCTGTACTACAACCTGCGTATCACTTCTGAGCTTTTAGGGTTTTCTCTTCAAGCTGAACTCAGATCCTCTACAACCTTCAATCACATTCTCTTATGTCTTTCATTGTCCCATCTGACCCATAACCAGTCACAACACATCCAAGCTCTCCAACAACTAACTCATGCTTCTCAACCATACAATATGAATGCTACTCATCATGTATAAGCAACCAATATACTATAGCAATCATATCAGTACCGAATCATAAGAGTGATGCTCACTCCATCAACCAACATAAACCACATCATAACAACCATACCAAGAATGCCTTAAGCATTCACTACACAAAAAGAAAGAGTATGCATCAAGACAACAATGTAACCATACCATAATTTCTATGGCAGATCTGAGCCCATAGAATGCAGATCTGGAACATGCTTCAGTCTCCAAGAGCCTGTCATCAACTCAACCACAAGTCTTCATAACTTCATCCACTGTACGCGCCCTGTTCTCATTTAGCCCGCATATGTATGCGCCCTGGCTCATTGTAGCCCACGTATACCTCAAAAACTAGGGTTTCTAAACTTCCGAGACTTTTGCCATCATGATCTCAGACTTGCTGAAACTTTGATGCGTCCATGAGATCCTCCATATCTCCTCTCTCTCAGAATAGATCTTCAATCATGCTCAAGAGATACACCCAAGAGATACACAAAAGATATACACAAAAAATATACAAGAGATATCTTTCACAAGAGATCATTGCCTCTTATTTATACTCTCCAAGTAGCTTCCTTAAAGGCATCTTCTAGGTCACTTAACCCATTTCTAGGTCACTTAACCTCTTTCTAGGTCACTTAACCTATTTTTCTCATTTTTAGGGTTAACCACTTTCCATAATTAGAAAGTTCTCCATTTAAATATTCCTCCTTGACTTTGTCACTTTTCTTTACCATCTAAATAATAATTTCTTCTTTTCAAACACTTTGACTTCTTTGACCTCTTGGGGCTTCAAGCCTACATATGGGGGTCCTTCATCTTTGTAGGGCCATAACTCTCAAACCATGGGGAGTTATGTGACATTCCACATACCACCGGAAATAGCATGACAATCACTATCCATCTAGGATAGTTTCACCAACAACTTCACTGATCTTCATCTCATTATTCCACATATAAGTATGGGTTCTCCAATCATACTTCAAGGATAACTCAACCGCAAAGCGTCTTCCCGTGAGGGCTTTCACCATAAGGGGACCACTTTGGAGTTCATCCATTTGTGCACCTTATCAACCATGATAAGACAATAAAGATTCATCTTTTCATCAATTCAACAATGCATCATATACCAATAAAATCACATCGATCCATCTTCATCTATGCATCATGTATCAATGACAACTCATTGATCCATCTTCATCAATATACTATGATAAGATGTGTATACATCAAACCTTTGACCTTTGACATCATTCAATTATCCTTTGGCATCAATCAATCACTTGACATCAATCCTTTGACATCAATTAATTAAACCTTTGACATTAATGACAACATGATCCAACAAGTCAGGGGCAGAGATGAAGAAATACATTTTTTAGGTTTTGGATCGCTGGTTGAGTAGACGACTTTGTTGATTTGAGAAATAGAGTAACCATTGGCCACAAGAGCCTTTGTCACGTGGATTTTTTTTTCCTCAAGGAATTGAGGTGCAAAGATTCGTATGGCCCTAGTAACCAACGTTTTTAGGACATTGGATTTTTGGGTAGATGGTGATGTGAGTGAGTATGGAGATATCAATTAGTGTGAGTCTTTTTTCTATAAACTTAATAGATGAGGAAACCATAAAAAATATGAAAAACAAAAACATTCAAAAAAATGTTTTTTTTTTTTTACATTTTCATAATAAATTGAATATATTAGAAAATGCTATTTAAATAATTAAAAAAAAAGAGAAGGGAAAGATTACTATAAAACCAAACAATAAAAATATCCTCAACATAGAAGGGAGAGATGACATAGAAAATCCTCAACATAGAAGGGAGAGATGACATAGAAGGGAAAGATGACTATATCTCAACAAATGAAAACCAACCTTTAAATTTGAAATGATAAAAACCGAAATCAACATTTAAATTAAACCAATATTTAGATTTGAGATAAGAAATGGAAACCAACATTTAAATTTGAGAAGATAAAAGTTAATCGATGCTCCCTCTTCATTTAAATTTAAAAATAAAAAAGCCCACATAAAATAATATAAGTCGACACTCCCCTCTTCATTTAAATTTAAAAATAAAAAAAACCCACATTAAATCATATATATATATATATATTCTCGTGCGAACAACAGAGGTGAGAGGAACGCACTCCCGGAGAATACAAGGCCCTCTTCTAAGACCTAATTGGCATAAGGCGCCCGATAACCGTGACCATTTTCTGTGACGTGTTTTCGTGTTTCTTTGCGGGGTTCAGATCCACAGTTCCGCGGTTCTGGAAACTCCTCTCACCGAGTAGCTGTTTATCAGATCCACAGTGCCGCGGCTCTGAACTCCTCTCAGCGACTAGCTGTTCATCAGAACCCAACCCAAATCAAAACTCAATTAAAAACCAAAGAAATCAATCTTCAACGTGCTCCTCTTGCAATTTTACGCTTTGAGAGCCCGAATTGCCACAGCAATGGCCGCAGCGGAAGGGCCCCAGAGATGTCTGTACGAAATCCTGGGCATCGAGCTCACCGCCACGGCCGACGAAATCCGTGCAGCGTACAGAAAGTTGGCCCTGAAACTCCACCCCGACAAGGCTGTCCAGGGCGGCGTTTCGCAGGAGGAGGCAACCGCGCGGTTCCAGGAAATGCTTCGCGCCTACGAAGTCTTATCCGACCCCCGCGAGCGTTCCTGGTACGATTCTCACCGCTCCCAAATCCTCTACTCTTCCGCTTCCTCGTCCTCCGCGAAAAAGTGCGATTTTGATATCAATCTGTGGCCATTTTTCTGCACTTCTGTTTATTCTGGCTATGGGGATACCGGTAAGGGCTTCTTTAGGGTTTATGGGGATTTATTTCAGACGTTGTTCGAGCAGGAAATAGCGTACGCTCATTCCATGGGGGCATGTCCCGTCCCCGAAGCCCCCCTGATTGGAAACCTCAAGAGTCCTTATGCCCAGGTCTCTGCTTTTTATAACTATTGGCTGGGGTTTTCCACCGTCAAGGACTTTACTTGGGTTGATGAGTATAGGATTTCCGCGGGGCCGAATCGCAAGACAAGAAGATTGATGGAGGAGGAAAATAAGAAATTGAGGAAGAAAGCCAAGAGGGAGTATAATGAGACCGTGCGCCAGCTTGCTGAGTTCGTTAAAAAGAGGGATAAGAGGGTTTTGGAGAGGCAGCTGCAGAGGAAGAAGGAAGAAGACGAGAAGGCTGTGCAGGCGAAGCTTCGGCGCGAGAAATTGGAGAAGGAGAAGCTCGCGAGGGCAAGGCAGTATGAGGAGCAAGAGTGGGCAAGAGTTGATGAGGGCGAAGAAGTGGAAGAGGATGGGAATCTAGGTGCCCATGATGGATGGTATGATCATGATGTTAAGGGAAAGAAGGGATCGGATTCTGGGCAGCCGGGTGGGAATCGGGAGTTATATTGCGTTGTTTGCAGTAAGAAATTTAAGTCGGATAAGCAGTGGAAGAATCACGAGCAGTCAAAGAAGCACAGAGATAGAGTGATTGAGTTGAGGGATATGTTTGAGGAGGATAGTTTGCTAGATGCGCTTGTGGAAGGGGTTAACGAAGTATTGGATTCTGATTCACCAGTTCAAGGAACGAGTCAGGATACGAGGGTAGATGAAGACAGCATTGTGGCAGAACTAGACGACCTTGGAATCAATAAGGGATCGAATCTAGGGGCACAGCCTGACACCTTTGAGGATGACAGCTTAGATTTTGAAGAAGACAACAAGACTAGCAAAAACAGGGTCGCCCGAGAGTTCTCTGTTTTAGAGAAGACAGAAGAATTTGAAGGATCTCGGACTGGTGTAGAACATTTTGATGATCTGCATGATGTGAGCGATAATGAAAGCTACAAAAATACTGTGGATGATGAGGAAGAAGAAATTGAAAACAACACAGAGGTAAATTCTGGTGATGAGGAGCATGAAAACGATGACAGTGATATGGATGATGAAGCTAGTCTGCTAGAAGCAATGCTAAAAACGCTTAGTGCCAAACGAGGGGCTAATAATGTGTATAGGGACACTGCTCGAACTGAAGCAGATGGCACTGATTACAATTACAGAGGAAATGATGAAGAATCCAGCTCCACAAATCAAAGAAGCAGGCATTCCAATAAAGTTGAACCAACTACAGTTTTGGCTCAGCCAGACACAGATGATGGAACTCAAAATGATATGGGAATTTCAAGGTCCGCTCAGAGGCAAGGTTACAAGAACACAGTGAAACAGAAAAAAAAGCAGCCTGCAGGTGCTGATAAGAATCTGGCAACATACATTGTAAAGGAGGTGGAGTTGAGGTCAGAGGACATTTCAGGTGATCGACAACAGGGGACAGAGTCACCTTTTCATGTAGATAAACAGGCAGATGAACTTGAAGTTGATAAGGAAAAGGGACGACTTCCAAAACCTGCAAAACAATCTGTTGAAAAGAAATCTGCAAGTGCGAACACATCAGCAAACGATATCAGTGCTAAGGTCAAAAAGCAAGTGAAAGGCAAGAAAGGGAAGGTAAGAATTTTATAAAGTAGGCAACTATATTTCAAAAATCGATTTTTAAAACTGGAAATGGGATGCTTGTTGCTGAAATGGTCCTCTGCTGTCTTGTTCCTTTAATAGTGTTTTGGGATGCTTGTTTCTGAAATGTTCCTCTGCTGTCTTGTTTCTTTTAATAGTGTTTTGGGATGCTTGTTGATGAAATGTTCCTTGCTGTCTTGTTCCTTTAGTAGTGTTTTGTTACTGGAGCTGGGATATGTTTTTTACACCAGGGTTTCAGAAATTTATAGAGGTGTTATTTGTTTTGTATTTTTTTTATCTTATGGATATCTGAATGGATCTAAAAGTATTACTTACACCTAAAATGTCCAATTGGTTTGTTGTGCTACAGCAGTGATAAGAGAACATATTCATTTTTCAATATTTGCATAATACTAGCCAATGTATGCAACCACAATTCTGATTGGAGCAGGATTTGTTTCTTGTCATGTATCTGTAAATTAAACTTGAAATGAGTAAATATGAACCTGCCTCGGCAATGCCAATGACAGTCTGAATAAATAGACTCTTCTGTGCCCAAAATTGCTACATTATGTCTGCTGAAATTTGAGTATGCTCAGTACTGTATTTTAAGCTCGACTCCACCCAAAAACATCTGGCAATGTACACATCTTTCCACTGTACGAGTATTGTTTGCTTCTTTGCCTCTCCAAGGAAAGGCCAGCTTAACAGAAGAAATGCCCAGGACACTGGAAATTTAGGGCAAAACATCAAAAGGTTTTGTGAAAACAAATAAATTTTTCTATTCCTGGCAAAGACCAAATTATATGTTTATAAGCTAAAATTTTTTCTATTCCTGGCAAAGACCAAATTATATGTTTATAAGCTAAAAATGTTGTATCTTGATTCAGCCATGATGTTCTCTGTGATTTGAAAGAAATAATTGGCATTCATTTACTTATTTAAAGTAATGTTGAAGTTTGAATGTTAGTTAATCAGCAAGGGTCCCAAAAATTACCAAAGTTTAAGCAAGAAAGCATCTGAATTAAAACAAAAACTTCAAACAATAGACTACATTTGTGTTACAACATAAAATATAGAAGCTCGATCATCCCATAGCATTTAGTCCTTGGTTACTATAAGTTGCACAACTTACAATCATCAATGTTGGTGTTCATAGGAGTCTAGACTCTGAACTCAAAGTTCCAAATCAAAGTCAGCATTGGAATTTTTTTAGCCACATATGGTTTATTCT
>ML827313.1:59335-74640 GCA_009831015.1 Picea engelmannii | reverse complement strand
TGACGCCATGCCCCTAAGGGGTGATGTTTTGACTCTTTTGATAAATCATTAGGTGCTTTGAGGAGGTATTGGGCCTCCAAAGGCCATGTGTCATCATGTTTTGCACCCTCCATCCATCTACCAAGTCAAGTCACCTTCCAAACTTCACCATTGTCATCAAAACCCTAGCCCTATCAAGACGTCAAGACCAAAAGTGCAACGCTTTAGCCTCCAAAGGCAAATCATTGGGTTAGTAGGGGCTAGGTGAGGTCCTCCAAGGTACTCTCTCAAGCCTCCAAAGGAAACATTCATCATCCGGTATGGCCCAAGGTGTGGGATATGGCATCCATCTAAGGGTTTCCTTCCCCAAATAAGGCCCAAGTTGGTCTTGTTCCTCCAAAATGTCCATCAAACAAGGTCCCGCAAAGAAAGACAAGTGCGCCCTCCAAGGATCTCAAGAAAAATATATCATGGCAAGTAAATTAATATTTAATGCAAGAGACACCTAAACATGTGCATACAAACTACCTTATCAAATTAAATAAGTGCTCAAGGATCCTATGCAATTTTCCAAGTTTAAGTATGGGAGGTTTGACAAGGTGACCTATTGGGTGAGTCATTCCTTGATTCAAGGAGTGTTTCCTAGGTGGGCCCCTCTCTAAGTCATGTAAAGAAGATGAGTTGGATGAGGGATAATACTTTTGGTCATGGGGTTCATGACATACACGGGTTCATAGTGTCTAATTTAAGGGTGCCTTTGTATAGGGCGTGTTGCACCTTCATTTTCAATGCATCCTTTTTCCAAGCCCATTCATTTTCCATTAGTTAATTAAAGTACAGAACAATTGGGCACTCCAAATGGGTAACATAAGACTTTGGAGGTAGTACCACAATGTCACTTGAAGGGAGATGTACACATAGTGCCATATGGGTAAAGCAAAGGCTCTAACACACTTTTGTAGATTCCTCAACAAGTGGGACGTCTATATAATGTGAAACTATTTCTTATAGGTATTTGATTTTTTAGGAGAAAAAATTCATCATTATCAAGACCTCTTTGGGTGAGAATCTAGAAGTTTATAGTTTTTTATTTTATCTTTTTCCAGCTACATTCTCTCTGGGCCTTCAACCCCTTCTTCCCATGAAATGAGGTACAATCCCTTTTTGGCTCAGTACACCTGAAAATCCCAAAATATAAGGAGATGAAAAGGATGAAGTGTGAAAAATATAAGTATATTCAGGAATGGCATGATGACTCATCAAGGGAACCTCCTAGTAGAAAATCCATCCCCAAGGATGACCACTTACTAGGGCACAATGTCAACCACCAAGGTGAAACAGGGAAAAGCGCATAATTTCCAAGTAGACATTCCATAATCAAAATCAACTTTAAATGAAACATATTCAAATGCTTTGAGTATTAAATTGACACTTACCACAATACCTGACTTGTACCTAATGGAGCAAGACCCATCTTCTTCTGGAAGCAAGCTGATGCAGTGAATGCCATCATGACAAATCCAGGATGTGTGGTGGTGAAGTGTGTCTATGTATGTGCATGTGGACATTGTCATTCATATATCTCTCGGTAATCCATGTCTGTAACCTAAGGGCCTCGAGAAATAATCTCCTTAGTTATCCCTAGAAATTGGGGATAATAGTCCTCAATTCAAAGTTTCTTCCCATGAGATAATTCCTCCATAGTTTTAAGGCATGTACTATGGCTACCAACTCTAGGTCATGTGTGGCATAGTTCATTTCATGTTCTTTCAACTTCCTTGACTCATAACATACCACATGTCCAATTTGGGTAAGGACTCCACCAATCCATTCCTTGCATGCATTAGTGTACACAACAAAATCCTCCTCTGGATCAACAATCTTCAATATTGGTGCACTTGTCAATACTTCCTTCAAATGATGAAAGATTTATTCACATCTGGATGTTCATTTAAACTTTATCCCCTTTTGTTGCAAAGAAGTGATTGGATGTGCAATTTTTGAAAATCCTCCAATAAACCTCCTATAATAACCTGCAAGTCCCATGAATGATCTGGCCTCAATAAAATTCTTTGGTCTAGGCCATCCTTTGATTGCCTCAATCGTTTTTTGATCCACTTCTATTCCTTCCTTTGGAATGATATGCCCCAAGTAATGGATCTGATTTTGGTAAAATGAACATTTGATCAGCTTGGCATACAATTGATTCTCCCTTAACACATGTAGCACCATCCTTAAGTGTTGCTCATGTTCTTATTCTAACTTAGAATATATAAGAACATCAACTAAGAAGAAAATAACAAACTTATCCAAATAATATCAGAAAATATCATTCATCAAACACATAACGATACCTAGTGCATTTGTCAATCCAAATGGCACCACCACAAATTCATAATGCCCATATATAGTTCTAAAAGTTGTCTTACTAATGTCTTCATCTTTTATCCTCACCTAATGGTATTCTGACCTCAAGTCTATCTTGGAAAACACCTTTTATCCCCCTAGTTTATTGAAGGGATAATCAATTCTAGGGAGAGGGTACTTGTTCTTCATTGTAGTCGTATTCAACTTCTTGGAATCAACACACAACCTTAAAGTTATATCCTTATTCTTTACAAATAGTACGGGTGCTCCCCAAGGTGAGGCACTTGGGCATATTTACCCTTTCTTTAGCAATTCTTGCAACTGTATTTGAAATTATTTCAATTTTGGTGTGCTCATTCTATAAGGAGATTTGGATGTTGGGGTAGCTCTAGGAATTAAGTTAATAGAGAAGTCTATGTCTCTCTTGGGTGGAAAAACCGGTATCTCCCCAAATACATCTTCATACTCTTGTAGCATTGAAAAATATTCAATACTTGGGATTTTCCCCTTAGCTTTCTCTTCCACATGAGCTACAAACAATTAACATCCTTTTTTGAAGCACCTCTTCAGCTGTAAGGCTGAAATTATCCTTATAGAAATAGGTCTTAAGATCCCCTTCACTAAGCTATGTTTTCCTTATTTATTAGGACTTTAAATGTCTTGTTACAATAGTATAACATTCGATGATGATGGTCCAAGCAATCCATTCCAATTAAGATATCGTAAAATCCTAATGGTATGATAATTAGATATGCAATTGTGTTTATTCCATTCAAGTCTACAGGAAAACTCTTAACCATATCATTAATTCTTCTTTTGGTCCTAGTGGGTAGTTGTACCAACCATATTTTTTCAAGCTTTTTCGTCTTCAAATGAAATTTGTCTACTATATTAGGATCAATGTAACTATGAATTGCTTCAAACTCAATTAAAATAGAAACATGTTGATTGGTAATATTACCTTCCACTTCAATCATGTGAGACTCATGTTCTTCCTATCGATTTTCTAGGGCTGCATATATCCCGGGAACACTTCTACCCACACCTTCTACTGTAGTGGCCTCTTGAATATTGTGTACATTCCCATTATATCCACTCTATGAGGGCGGTCTATGTATCTGTGATCTCCCTTACATACCCAACACTTGATTGGTTGTATTTCCCTTTTCCCCAAAGATTCTACTATCTTGGACTTGTTATCCCCCCATGCCTAGGGATAAATAAGAAGATTATGTCTTGAGGCTTGCAGGTTGACGACATGTAGTTCCGAGAGACAAATAAGAGGACATATCCCTCTTATTACCACACATCACCATTGATTGGAAGCAACAACGTCCACCACACCAGCTTGTCCCATAGAGGAAAACAAGTCTTGCTTCATGAGGTAACAAGTACGGTGTCATGGTAAGTGTCGTTTAAATAATTGAATCATTTAAACATGTCGAAAAAATTCCTTTCTTTATTTTGAAAACGTTTGCTTGGAAATTATACCTTTTTCCTCATTTAACCTTGGTGGTTGACATTTTTCCTTGTAAGTGGGTCATGCTCAGGAAAAGGGTTGCTACTAGGGGGTCTCCTTGAAGGGTCATCGTACCATTCCCATCCAAACTTACCACTCTCCACACGTATTCCCCTATGTTTCCTCATCTTTTGAGTTTTTGGGCTTATGGACCCAAGAAGGGCTTGTACCTCTTTTCATGGGAAGAAGGGGCTAAAGGTATCGAGGGGTTTGTAGATGGAACAATATAAGAGCCATACATTATCCTCTAGATGCTCTCCCTAAATCCCTAAGAGTAATGAAACACTTCTATATAAAAATCAAGGACCTATAAAATAAAACACATAATTAATAAATGTCTTACTTGTTGAGGGAATGCATTTTTTGTTGTCTTTTACTTTCCTTGCACATGATACTCTATGTGTTCCTAGATTCAAGTGGCATTGCGGTGCTCCTTAATTTTGATTTCACATAGAACTGAATGTTTTGGACCATAAATCAATTAATGGCAAATAAAGGGTTTGGAAAAAGGTTGCATTGCAAACGAGGATGCATCACACCCTCTATAAAGGCACCCATAAATGAGAAAATATCAACACTAATATTTCAAGAAACCCCACACCCAAAGTTCACACCCACATCCACCTCATACTCTTTTACATGACTTAGAGAGAGTCTTATCGAGAAACACTCCTTGACTTGGGGGTTGATTTACACAATAGGACACCATGACGACCCTCCCATACTCAAATTTGGAAAAATGTATAAGGTATTTGAGCATTTGTTTCTTTTGAAAAGGGGGGATTTTATACACATGTTTGGGTGGTTATTTTATTAAATGTGGCTTACTAGGCATGACACATGTGACTTGTGGACCCTTGGAGGTCATACTTGTTTTTCTTTGCAGGACCTTGCGAGGTGAAATATTTTCCATGGAACGATTAGGTCACTTGGACCTTCATATGGGATTGAAGCCCACAGGTTGGACGATGCACCCCATAAGATGGGAAGAGGATCCCAGAGACATTTCACACTTGATATGATGGACGTTTCCTTTGGAGGAATTTGTACACTGTTATTCCGCAAAATGTAGGTTTGGGAAAAGCCCAACCCAATTCAAAAGATGGAGATAACGGTGGGAGAGTTTACCCACTGTCACCTCAGATAAACCCTCCCATCGCTTTAGTGAAGGAAGAATCCAACACAAGGGGGGGAGTCCCGGGTGACCCAAGGGGGAATGAGACGAAAATTTATATGATGGAAGTGATGCCCCTATAGGTCAAGATACTAAGTGGAATATATCTTGGAAATGAGTCTTGGAAGTGGTTAATAGTTTCCAAGAAACTTAGGTACCTGCAAAAGATGATTGTACCTGCTCGAGACACAAAAAAAGACGGGTATACAATATTAAAGTTAACTAGAAAATAAAGTTAATATTTTTGTCCCTATGTTCAGTAGTCAACAGAGATATATATCAACAAGTAAATTATTTTTAAAGTTGCTAACAAGATACTAAAATTCAAGTAAATGATGCATGAGATAGGCTAGCAATCACTAGTATAACTCAAGTATGAAAGCATAAGACTTTAGAAATGAAATAAGGATATTAAAACCAAGTATTGCAGGGATATTTTATCAGCCTTATGGCTGTAGCATACTATTTCTACAACATAAAATTTCAACCCACAAAACAAGCAAGTAAACCACCCAAAAATTGCTTTGAGGCTAGTAGATTATAGGGGCAATTTATTAGCAACTTTTGATGGTTGAAAAGTGAGTTATAAACAAAGTTGAAATATATTTTTTGCAGCCCTAATGGCTGTAGATTTTATCGAGTTATCTCTCTAAGAATACCAAGCAAAACAAGACACCCTAGAGGCTTTAGCAACCTCAAAGCATCAATACGAGATTCCAACTTGCACAATATCAATGTCTCTCTAAATCATGTTTTTCAATGAAAAACATTTATTTATCCAATGCAAACTTCATATTAGTTCCTTTGAAATTTCGGTGAATGGATTCTTGAAAGCATGAGTTAGATCAAAAAAATCCCTAGGGGTGTAAATCCTCTTACTCCCTAAGGAATTCAAATGAAACTAAGGTAAATCTAGGAGGGTGTACACCCTTGTACTCATCCTAGATACCTTGCAATAAATGACTTATAAACTATCAAATGAGATGAAACTTGATAGAGGGTGTATCAACATACACTCCTCCTAGGGTTTCAACCAACAATAATCATGAAAGAAGCAATAAGAACTAACAATTGCATATTTTCCTTACCAATTTCAAGAGAGATGCAAGATTAAACCCTAGTTCACCAAGCAATGACCATTCATAAGCAAGAGAGGAAGTCTCCAAGAGGTGTGCACCACCTTATCTCAAAAATTCACCAAGAGATATCACCAAAAATCATTTTCACAAGAGAGAGATTCCAAATTTCCCAAGTAGGGTGCAAATTTCAGCCACAATGGTCTTCTCACAATGGGAGAGCTATGATATAATGACAAGAGTTTGATCTCTATTTATACAAATCCTCTTAAAAGTGTTTGTCCACATAATTTAAGGGTAACCACAAATTAAGGTGTCAACAACCATTACTTTTCCCTTTTACATTATCAAATTCAATTTTATCTTTAAAAAATGCACATAAGAAACCCTAATGTGACACCATCCCTCTAAAGGGTGACGTTTTGACCCCTTTTGTAAGTCATTGGAGTAAATAATGTAATTTGTTGGGCCTTCTAGGGCCTCCCTATCATGCGCTATGGCTTCCTACTTCAAACCAAGCCTTCTACCATCAAAACGTACCAAGTGTCCATCATGAAAACCTTCACCACCAAAACCCTATCCCTAGAGTGACATCAAGCTCCTCAAGTGTGACGTTTTGGCCTCAAAGAAAAACATTGGGCTGGAAATGGGCTAGGATAGATCCTCCAAGGTGTCTCTCAGGCCTCCAAAGGATATCATCATCATCCAATGTATGGGCCATGGTATCTAGCCTATGGGATTCAAGCCCCAAGGAATCCCAATCTAGGATTGTTCTTCCAAAACTGTCCGCCAACTAGGTCCTGCAAAGAAAATGAATACATCCTCCAAGGATATCAAGTCAATTGCATCATGATAAGTAAATCAAATCAATAAAAGAGACACCCAAGCATGTGCGTCAAAAACCACCTCATCAAACTAAACAAGTGCTCAACAACCCTATGCAGTTTTCCAAGTTTGGGTATGGGAGGGTTGACAAAGAGACCTATTGGGTGAATCGTACCTCAAGTTTAAGAGTGTTTCCCAAGTGGACCCCTCTCTAGGTCATGTGGAAAAACTGACATGGATGGGGGAAAGAATTTTTGGAATGGGGTTCATGACATACAAGGGATCGTAGTGTCTCATATATGGGTGTCTAATTTGTATATGGTGTGTTGCACCTTTGTTTTCATTGCAACCTTTTTCCAAGCCCATTTATTTCCTTTTTTTCTTTCAAGATGTTTCCAAGTTGAAGCCAAGACGGGGCTTCTACGTAAGCATGAAAAAAAAATTCCACCTTGACTCTATCCTGGTCACATTATGCTTCCCCAAGTTGAAGATAGTGTGTGGGGCTTCTACCTAAGCATGAAAAACATTTCACACACATGCTCCACTTCGGTTGGCATTTTGTGTTAGTTATTTTTTATGGGTCCCATCAGTTTCTTATGAGAGACATTTAAAATTTCTCGGGATCATTGGGTGAGCATATAGAAGGTTCATGATTGGATTTTATATTTTTCCAGCTATAAGCCTTTGGGCCTTCAGCCCCTTCTTCCCATGAAATGAGGGATAGTCTCTTCTTGGGTCAGTACACCCTAAAATCCCAAAAGGTAAGGAAATGAAGGGATGAAGTGTGGAAAGTTAAAAGTATGGTCAGGATTGGCACGATGACTCGTCAAGAGGACCTCCCAGTAGAAAACCTACCCCTAAGGGTGACCCACTTACTAAGGCGCAATGTCAACCACCAAGGTGAAACAAGGCAAAGAGCATAATTTCCAAGCAAATGTTACATAATCAAAAGTCATTTTAAATGAAAAAAACTCAAATTCCTCAAATATTGAAATGATACTCACCATAATACCTGACTTGTACCTCATGGAGCAAGACCCAATGTCTTCTGGGAGCTAGTTGATGTGGTGGATACCCTCATGGTGAACCTGAGACTTGTGGTGGTGAGGTGGGTCTCTTTATGTGAAAGTGGAAGTTTTCATCCATATATCTCTCTCGGTACTTGATGTATGCAACCTTAGGGACTCGATACATTATCTCCTTAGTTATCCCTAGGAAATGGGGATAACATCTAGCTCCTGCTTGGGGACATGATCTCGTTATAGAGTGCATGCGAACCTCAACATTTCTTAGTTGGGCCTATGCCTACATACACTGAAAAAACAAATTGTTAAGTGTAGGATGGCTTACTCATCCTTTGTTCATATAATGAAATCCAATTAAAATTGACAACTAATCTAGAAAATAAAATTTTGCATTTTTTCAAAAATTTCTAACTAATCGTGTAATATGTTGAAAACAATATGCAATTAGAGAAAAATGAAACATGAAATGCAGCTAAAATACCATGAGAAATCAATATGCAAATGCAAGAAAGCAATATGACCTACCTACTTATTTGGGGTCCTAAAGATCATGTCTTGAAAATGCCAGGTGCAGTCGTATAACCAGTGTAACCAACTACTCAACATTTCATCAAGGTACCATCCCCTGTGCTTGATCACGTAGTATAAAAAATATAAGTCAAGCATACAATATTCATAAGCATAATTAAGAATGTAGTTAATCATAGAAATAAAATCATGGAGATGGGTGGGAGGGAAAAGATCCTGTTGGAGAGGATGACCACAAGCCTGATCAATCCATCTATGAATCGGGCTACCACATATAGATGACGACTCATCTTCATCCTTACTTAGAATATCATTGATCCCTGGAGGATGAGAAAATATAAGAGATCCCAAGAAAACCTTATGATTCCCCAGATAAGAGGAAACATGATAAGGGACAACCTGAGGTCCTAAGAAGGACTCTTTTCCCATACCCAAAATATGTTGCTTCTTCATCTGCAAATATTTCAGAAGGGATGCAAGATGAAAACATTGTTTCTCTGTGGTGTGAGTCTTTGACTGCTCTAGAATGTTCATGTAATGGAATCCATCTATATCCAGGGGTGAAGGTGGCTGAAAGTATTCATAGAAAAAATATGTATCCAGAAAAGGATATGCATCACAACTCCCAAAGGATGACTAAAGATCACCCTAAGTATGTTGCGACAAGTCATCCTCGAATGGACATAAAAAATATGTAATCATATCATCATCAGGATGCCAAACATATGAATCATATACGCATGAATACCAATCCTCTGAAGATGACAACTCAAACTCTTTTGCTTGAGAGCTACCTTCAACATTGTAAATAGGATCTCCATAAAAAATAATGCAATCCACACCCTATCTACGTCTCCCAACATGTATGAAATCATCAGTATGTTGATCAACCATGTTAGAAGGGTCTTCCACAGGATCATTTGTGTCACTTATGTTGACCATTTCTTCATCTTCATGTGCAGGAGGTAGGAAAAATTCACCTTCATCAAGTGAGATAATGGACACATATGTCTCATCCGGGTCTTCGTTATGAAGATATTCTTGACAACTTTCTCAATAGATCTGTTCTTCCAACACTTCTTTTGCAGTGGGTGGATGATACTCTTCTTCAATTTTGCATTCGTCACTTATTGTCTTGTCATCCACCGGAAAACCTTCTCTATAAAGAGTGTCTTTGAGCTCTTGGAAAGTATCTTGAAAATTTCGAGTGGCTGGCCGAGAATGACTAAGAAATTATTCAATGATATTTGTAGAAGATGGGATACTTTTCATATCACGTGAGTGTGCAAGGAACTTTCTTTGAATTTCTTCTACAGAAGCCACAAAAATTTTCATTAGTACATCTTCATGCAACACATTTAAACTTGAAGAATACTTCATATAATTCATGACATGGGTGACTGCTAAAGTTGGATCATAATTAAATTTAGGGAAACTTTCCCTCCACTCCTTAGAGTAATGATTTGGATATCCAGGGATATTATGAACATCAATAGAAGGGTACACCTTATGGAATTCCCATGGTAAGTCCTATGATTCCATGGTTCTATTACTTAGGGTAATACCTCATTGGAGTCACCAAATGAACTTTATGAAAATATCATTAGAAAAGTAAAAGGGAACTTCCCTCAAATGGAATCGTCAAACAATCTTATGGGAAAAGGATTTGGGATCAAAGGGAAAAGGATTTGGGATCAAATCTTGCCAAAGTGTCATTAGGAAATGAAAGAGGATTCAAAATCCTCACCGGAAACCATGCCAAAATTTTATCACATAAACTATAGGTTTGGGAAAATCCCGAACCAATCCACAAGATGGCGATAACGGTGAGAGAGTTTACCCAATGCCACCTCAAATAAACCCTCCCCTCGCTTTAGTGAAGGAAGAATACAACACAAGGGGGGAGTCTCGGGTGACCCTAGGGGGAAATGAGATGAAAAGTGAGATGATGGAAGTGATTCCTCTATAGGTCAAGATACTAAGTGGAAGATAGATTGGAAATGAGTCTTGGAAGTGGTTAATAGTTTCCATGAAACTTGGGTACCTGCAGAAGATGATTGTACCTTCCCGAGAGACAAGGAAAGATGAGTATACAAGCTTAAAGTTAACTGGACAAGAAAGTTAATCCTATTGTCCCTATTTGAATCAGTCAATAGAGATATATATCAACAAGTAAATGATAGTTAAATTTTCTAAAAAGATGTTAAAATTCAAGTAAATGATGCATGAGATAGGCTAGCAATCACTAGTATAACTCAAGTATGAAAGCATAAGACTTTAGAAATGAAATAAGGTTGTTATAAACAAGTATTGCAAATAAATTTTATTAGACTTATGGATGTATCATACTATTTCTACAACAGACAATTTCAACTCACAAAACAAGCAAGTAAACCACCCAAAAAGTGCACTGAGGCTAGTAGATTATAGGGGAAATTTAATAACAACTTTTGATGGTTTAAAAGTGATTTATAATCAAAGTACAAAGAGATTTTCTGCAGCCTTAATGGCGGTAGCTTTTATTGATTTATATCTCTAAGAAAACCAAGCAAAATAAGATGCCCTAGAGGCTTTAGCAAACTCAAAGAATCAAGAAAAGATTCCAACTTGAAAAATATCAATATCTCTCTAAATCATGTTTACCAATGCAAAACATTTGTTTCTCCAATGCAAACTTTAGATTAGAGACTTTAAAATTTGGGTGGATTGAGTCATGAAAGTATGAGTTAGATCAAAAAAATCCCTACGGGTGTAAATCCTCTTACTCTCTTGGGCATGCAAATCAAACTAAGGTAAATCTAGGAGGGTGTACACCCTTGTACTCCTAAAAACCTTGCAATAAATGACTTATAAACTAGCAAATGAGATGAAACTTAAAGGAGGGTGTATGCACTTATACTAATCCTAGGGTTTCAACCAACAATAATCATGAAAGAAGCAAGAAGAACTAACAATTTAATATTTTCCTTACCGATTTCAGGAGAGATGCAAGATCAAAACTTAGTTCACCAAGAACTGACCATTCATAAGAAAGGGAAAACGTCTCCAAGAGGTGTGCACCACCTTAGCTCAAAAATTCACCAAGAGATATCACGAAAAATCATTTTCACAAGAGAGAGATACCAAATTTCCCTAGTAGGGCGCAAATTTCAGCCACAATGGTCATCTCACAATGGAGAGCTATGATATAATGACAAGAGTTTGATCTCTATTTATACAAATCCTCCTAAAAGTGTTTGTCAAATTAATTTTAGGGTAACCACAAAGTAAGGGGTCAACAACCCTTACTTTTCCTCTTTACATTATCAAATTCAAATTTGTATTTAAAAAATGCACATAAGAAACCCTAATGTGACGTCATCCCTCTAAAGGGTGACATTTTGACACTTTTTTCAAGTCGTTGGAGTAAAGAATGGAATTCATTGGGCCTTCTAGGGCCTCCCTCTCATGTTCTAGGGTTTCCTCCTTCAATCCAATACTTCTCCCATCAAAACGCACCAAGTCTCCATCGTCAAAACCTTCGCCACCAAATCCCTAGCCCTAGGGTGACATCAAGCTCTTCAAGTGTGACATTTTGGCCTTAAGAGAAAAACGTTGGGTTGGAAATGGGCTAGTGTAGGTCCTCCAAGGTGTCTCTCAGGTCTCCAATGTCTACCATCATCATCCAGTGTGTGGGCCATGGTATGCATCCTATGGGATTCAAACCCCAAGGAAGCCCAAGCTAGGCTTGTTCTTCCAAAATTTTCCACCAACTAGGTCCTACAAAGACAATGAATACACCCTCCAAGGATATCAAGTCAAATGTATCATGATAAGTAAATAAAATCAATAAAAGAGCCACCCAATCATGTGCATCAAAAAACACCTCATAGAACTAAACAAGTGCTCAAATACCCTATGCAGTTTGCCAAGTTTGGGTAAGGGAGGGTTGACAAAGTGACCTATTGGGTGAATCGTACCTCAAGTTTAGGATTGTTTCCCAAGTGGACCCCTCTCTAGGTCATGTGGAAAAGGTGACATGGATGGGGGAAATGATTTTGGGCATGGGGTTCATGACATACAGGGATCATAGTGTCTCATTTATGGGTGTCTTTGTGGAGGGTGTGTTGCACTGTCATTTTCAATGCAACCTTTTTCCAAGGCCATTTATTTCCTTTTGTTATTTCAAGATGATTCCAGGTTGAAGCCAAGGTCGGGCTTCTACCTAAGCATGAAAAACAATTCCCACCTTGACTCTACTGTGGTCACATTATTCTTCCCCAAGTTAAAGATAATGTGTGGGTCTTCTACCTAAGTATGAAAATAATTTCCCACACATGCTCCACTTTGGTTGGCATTTTGTATTAGTTATTTTTTACGGGTCCCATCAGTTTCTTATGAGAGACATTTCATTGTCCTCAGGATCCATAGGAGAGAATCTAGAAGGTTCATGATTGTATTTTATCTTTTTCTAGCTACATTCCTCTGGGCCTTCATCCCCTTCTTCCCATGAAATGAGCGACGGTCTCTTCTTGGGTCATTACACCCGAAAATCCCAAAAGGTAAGGATATGAGGGAATGAAGTGTGGAAAGTGACAAGTATGGTCAAGAATGGAACGATGAATCATTAAGAGGACCTCCCAGTAGTAAAACTATCCCTAAGGGTGACCCACTTACTAGGTCACAATGTCAACCCCCAAGGTGAAACGAGGCAAAGAGCATAATTTCCAAGAAGACATTACATAATCAAAAGAAATTTTAAATGCAACAAACTCAAATGCCTCAAATATTGAAATGATAATCACCATAATACCTAACTTGTACCTCATGGATAAATAGCCAATGTCTTCTGGAAGCTATATGATGTGGTGGATGTTATCACATAAAATTGCAAGGGTCAAAAATCTTTTCAGTTTTGATCTTGATTCATAGGTTTTCATTAATTTTTATGTTTTTATGTGCTTATGTTATAGTCGTTTTTCAATTTTGATGTAAATAAGCTAAGGTTAGTTTTGGAGTTGGTCTTGAGTCATTGGGTTATGCCTTGCTATCATAACAATTCAGATAAATCCTTCACGAGTCACATCTTTCAAATTATCCATTATCACCCTGACATGTCACCTCCTCCATGTTGTACGTACGATCTGTACGCTGCCAACTCACTAGGAGAGTTTGCAGCACATTCAAAGGTACACCATGCTTTCATTTCCATCATCGCATTTATGGATCGTGTCAAATAAGATCTCCTTGTTTTCAGAGCTCATATTTTTTAAACATTTCCAGGGATTATTTCATAAAGTTTCTAACTATTTTCTCTAAGTGTGAAAATCATATTTGAGCTGAGCACTGCGAACCTGGTGCTACAGACAGGCGTTGCGAACCTGGTGCTACAGACAGGTGCTATGAACCTACTGAAGAGGAGAGTTGGAGGTTGAGCTACCAAGTACTCCATGATAGTTTTCACCTTATTTGAATGTCAGGAGAGGGATTGTTAGATGTTTTTCCTTTTGGGCATTGTGAACTTGTGACAGGCGTTGGGAACTGTCTCATTTACCTGATGACAATTTTCAAAAACCATTTTCATGTGCTATGAACCTTGCTCATTAAGCTATAAGTATCCTTGGGTTTAGGCTACCTTTCCCACTAATCCATTTATCCTTATTTTCTTATCTTTCCCAAGCGTTGCAAAACCCCTGCCCTGGCACTACAAACTTTGTGCAACAAACCCAGCACTGCAAACCCTCTGTTCCAATACCTTTTACAAAACCTGTCTTCTGCAAGATCAACAAACTTAATCACACTCCTATCTAGTATGCACTATAAAATTAGTCACCCGTGGAAACCAACCTGAGTTTTTCAAAAGAGTAGTGATGTTATGAACAAGACCGAGGTTGATAAAATCTGTTTTGCAAAGATCTATTCTGATATCCCTTCATGATAATTTTTAGTATCCTTTTACTTTGTCTTCCTAATTGAAAAATACTTTGTCTTATTCCCGGAGGTCAAATGAGATGAGAAGTACATAATTTTTAGACAGAACTAGCCTATTGAGAAAGTGTTGTCATTAAAACCATAATCCTTTGTTTTCCCGGTTTCACCTCTAGTAATCATTAAATATTGTGGTAAGGTTTTCTTCAAACAACATTAATGGATAGTCCGCAACAAAGGAAGGCTCACAAAGGTGGGAGAATTGTGAGAAAATAGCCCTACGGTATGAAACCTTTTGATTTTGAACCCTTAATCAAGGAAGTTTTCCAAAGAGTAGGTTGCATTAATTTTTGTCAAAGAATGCAAAGGGGGCACCTAGAGGTGGCTAGGTAATTTTCATTAAATTTCAATGGGACCAAAACCAGGGTTGGAATATTGGAGTTTGAAGTTTCATAATTTTCCATCTCTGCTGCAACAAGGATACCTAGCATTGGATAAAGGAGGTTCAAGGCTATGCCACTAAATGCCTCTTTCTCCAAAGAGTTCCTCAAACCAGAATACCATGAAGACAATCTGTCCAAAGGGGTACCTAGAAACCATATGCTTGAAGGTTTTGATAAAATGTTGAAGGTGAGTCTGAGGTATTTTACTTGTGAAGGAAGATTTAAGATGGTTTATCAATACCATATCAAATTTTTGTTACACTTCACATGGAAAGAAGTTATAAACCTCGCTTTTTATTTGTTCAGAAGTATTGGAAAAATGGATAATAGATTTCAAGCCAAATCCAAGCAAGTGGACACTAGTGTTTTCCACTCAGGTATTATCAAAATGCTAGTGATGGAAGAATTGAGAAAGACAAACAAAGACTGGGAAACATTCATCACTTCTTCACAGTTTCAACT
>ML827313.1:28364-40678 GCA_009831015.1 Picea engelmannii | reverse complement strand
AAGATAAGTCTTGGGCTATAAAAGGTTTTTATTTTCCTAGTTCTCATTTTCATGCTTCGTTCATGACTGAAAGCATGAACGAAGCATTGAAACTTGTGAATTTATTGCATTTGATTTTAAGGCTTATTTCCCTAGGAAAACTAATGATCATACAAACCTTTTTAAGAATGATTTTTTCGCTTTAAGGCCTATCTCATGTCAATAAAATGGTTGTTTTTAATTGCTCATTGTTATAAGGTCTACTTTGGACATTTGAATGTTATACCAGGAATCGATTGATGTTAGACTATGAGTTTGTTCCATGTACGATTCTTGGTAAATCCTTATATGGTCGTTATGTTGTGATTTTTCAAACACCTCTCTTATTGACCTTATAATGAGTAACTCCACCCTTTACACATGATGATACTTAAACGCATCTGGCCGTATTTTGTACTCTGCTGATAGTGTAAGTTTGAAAATGATGTGTCCATCATTTTGAGTTAAGTCTCGGTCTTTGTTCTGTACCCACAATGATTCATTACACAAAATGCCCGATTCTCTTATGAAACCCCTTATTCCTCCATTTAATTCGTGCAAGGGTTTTGTTTCTTTGGTTTTAGCCCTGGTTCTGCCTATTCTATGAAACCCTTCTTGCTTACAGTGGATGTTGTTGTCTCCGTGACTACTTGTTTGAATCCCCATGGCCCCTGTTGTCCGTATCGAACCAAATGGCTCGTAAACCCTGCTCCTATATGACGACGCAAGGGAAGACCTTAAGGGTCAAGGCTGGCTCGAATTTCTTGAGAAATTCCAAGGTTACAATTTGCAAGTAGCCCAGGAATTCTCCCTCTCTTTCGATGGATGCCGAGATAAAGTAAGAGATATCCAAGTCAAAATCACCGAGGGGTTTTTGAGCTAGGCAACAGGTCTTCCACTTAGCGAGCAAAAATGGTTTAAAAATTCCAAGGTAGAGCAGGTGCCATGGAGTTTGTTCTTTACCTCTCGGAAGATCCAGTGCTGTGATAAAGGTATGACCATTTCTCTATTGAAAACTAGGTGGCACGGTTTATTATCAATATTGAGATAGTTCGTTACATGTGAGGGTCGCTTTAGACTCGTTTTTCTATATCACATAATATTGTTAATGAATTTCATCGGTTTCCAGTTGAATATGCCTTTCTATTTATTGAGAAGTTTATATAAAATGTCCAAGAGGTATAAGAGACAGTGTTTGAATTCTAGTTTATTTCATCATGGATTGATAAGGATGTTGTTAGTCCACCATTTAAAATTGCAGGGTGATGATTGGGACACTTTCCTATCTCGAAATGGCTTTGTTACACCTAGCCTAGTAGAGGTTGATAAGCCCATGTTAGAAGAAACTCCAATCCCTCCCATTGACAGAAGAACAACCTCCTCATTTAAAGAACCCTATGAAAAGGCCACACTCGATGAGCCTGTGTCTGAGCAACAAGATGTTGATCCAATAGCCTCTGAATTTCATGACCATGAACAATACGCTTTCCCTAACACCTTTGCAAAAAACATGAACAGACCCTCACGCAAACTGTCTAAAAATGACTCGGATGTAGGGTTTAAAAACATAAGGGCATGGAGATTAATTTCCAGAAGCCTACGAAATAAATCGAAGTCTCATATGATCTCGATCAAAGCGATCGAGCTCCATGAGAGCTCCGATTCTGAGATCGAGAAATTATTGGAAAAGGAAGACCCGAGTTACCTCAAACCAGATCTCAGCCAGGCCTACGATTTCGTAGACAATCTGCCATCATGCCTGAAGCATAGCGAAGGTTTTCTAGGGATTAAACTCAGTAAAAAACCTACAGACAACAGTGGAAGCATTCTGATGCATGACCATGGATATCCTCAAACAGTTGTTCTAGATCCACGGTGTGAGGTTTGTTTGTTTTGGATAGACAAATATTACATAGATATTCCTTCCCTTCAACTGCAGATCAAAACCCTCTCCACTCAGATTGACTCATTAACGAGTGAAAATCACAGACTAAATTTCAGCACTCAAAGGCAAGGGAAGCGTTTGAAAAGAACTGGAAACGTAATAATAAAGAATGCTGAGTGTGTTACAACAGTAGTTAACTCTAAGGTCTTATGAGTCAAATTTAGCATGCAGTTAAGAGGTAAAGATTTGTTTGTTTATCTTAGTTGTATTTTATTTTATTTTAGTTTTTATATTATTATAGATTTAATTAGATTTATGTTGTTTAAAATAAAACTAGCTACAGAATCAACCGATTCTATAGCCAGTTCATTCTCATTCGAAGTTTTGGAAATTATTGGTTAAAATAATATCTAAACTCATGTATTTTTGTTTTTCCTTTCAGGATATCGTATAGTTGGTGGTGATCTGATGATATGGACCATTTATGAGCTTATTATCCATTTCTTTGGCTCATCTTTTGTAAACAAAAACAATCTTTTTATAGTTTTGAGAGATACAATGTGATATGGAGTGGTTATATTACCTTCTATTTTGTAATTAGCAAATAATTTTGAGATTTAATCTTATCCCACAAGATAAGATGTTTAGCTTGACTGAACTCTTTAAATACTAGAGATTTTTGTAATGAAGGTATCCTCGCCTGGGGTAGAAGATGGACGTTTGATTTACAGACTTTAATGGAACAACAATGCACATTTCGGCTTTAGATTTTTGTGGATGGTGTCTTCATTTAAGTTTTGTTTATCCCGATGTGATAACATATTTTGATAGCTTTAGTCTTCATGGTTTATTATGTTATTGGGATAATTCTCTTATAAATGTTGTCCATAAATAATGCTTCAGATATTAATCGTGTGATCATCTATTCAGTTTCAATTACAAGATTTATCCTTTAATTTTCATTGAAAGATTAAATGAAAGGATGTTTGCTAACAAATTTTTCTTAATGCAATTACTTGTAATCATGAGATCACAGTAACTATTGGTATCATTCTTTCTGTTATTAAAATTTAACTACCAACATAATTGTTCTACATTTATTCAGAACATACTTAAGGTTCCTTGCAGGTTTTTTCTCTTGGACAAGGTGGTTAAATGTTTTCTGATCGCACAGATGTTTGGATGCATATCATTAGCTCGCTAACAGGTTAGTTCAATTTCATTTTTCTGTTATTTGTTTGTCACTGAAATTCAAACGTAAATTTTGGGTTTTGACTATCTATACGTTTCTGTTTCATAACATTTTCTTCCATTAGTTTAAAACTTATAAAAGAAAAATCAAAAATATTTTTATGTGCTTTCTTTATCTGCTTCTTCAGAGCAGCCATTTTCACATTTGAGTTTAGTAAGTTTAGATTAAAACTTGCAGCCTGTAAATAATGTATATAAATGAGAGTTATCTAATGTTTGCTTAAATACGCCTATTACAGCCACATCAGAGCATATATATATATATATATATATATATAATATTTAGTAATTAGTTATTTAGTTGTTTTCTTTTATTTTTGTTTCTTTTAGGATTCTTAGATTGGCAAATGAAGCCATTAAACCTGTTAGAACAAGTTATACCAAACGGCTTGGGTTACTTAGACAACCCCGGACCAGACTCGTTCTTCCAATTGATGGACGATAATTTTCACCTGTCAACAAGGTGTTGAGCTTGCAATTTAGAAGTCAAAGTGTGACTTTCAGTGCTAACAATGGATACCCTCATGATGAACCCGAGACCTGTGGTGGTGAGGTGGGTCTTTGTCTGTGCAAGTAGGCCTTGTCAGCCATCTATCTCTCGGTACTTCATGTATGCAACATGAGGGCCTTGAGACATCATCTCCTTATTTATCCCTAGGAAATGGGGATAAAAAACACCACTAGGTGATGACATGAAAACCCTTTCCACTTGGACGTTGGCCTTTGGAGGCCCAAAACGTCACATTCTAAGCCTTGACATCATGAGAGAGGCTAGGTTTTGATGGGTTTGATTGTTCCAGAAGGAGGAGGATGTGGCTTGAATAGGGAATATGCATTACATGACACTCATGAGCATGAGATATGGACACATGGTTTTTCGAGTCCCAACAACTTGCATCTAGAGTCTCAACATCTCACTTTTGAGGCCTAGTGTCCCCCTTTAGGGCATGATGTCACCCTTTTAAGGGATTATTTTATGTAATTTTGTATTTTTAAGTTGTAAAGGGAAAATGAACGAGGTTGGCCTCTTCTAATTTGATGTTTATTTTTTTAAATGTGGACAGATTAGGGTTAGATGACCTCATATAAATAAAGGTCATCTCACTCTCATTTTATCATGACAGTTTTGAGAATTGCATACTCTCTTGGCTAAAATTTTTTCCCTACTTGGGAAAATATCTCTATCTCTCTTTGGTGCAATTGTGGATGCTTTTACTTGTATATTGTAGGAAAAGGCTAGGTTCTATCTCTTGGATGCTTGTTTCTTGGTAATGTGGTGGAATATTCTTGATAAAGAAGGTTTTTTTATTCATCTCTTGAAATTGGTAAAGAATTTATTCATAATTGTGTTGTTTCTTCTTGTTTCAAGGTTAATTTTTCTAAATCCTTGGAGGAGTATAAGGGAATACACACTCCATCAATATCTATCTTAATTTTCATTGAAAGAAGCTATTTTTCAAAGGTTGCTACAAGGAGTAAAAGGGATTACACCCTTGTAGATTTACCTTGCTAAGGATTGTTTTCTATAGGGATTAAAAGAGATTACACCCCTAGAGAAGTAAAAAAACCTAGCTCATATACCATAGACTCCATAACCCAATATATAAGGCACTAATATACTTTCATTAGAGATTAAATATTCATGCATTGGTATACGTGATTTCTTGAGATATTGCAATTGTTCAAGTTGGATTTAATTCTACATGTTATAAGCTTTCTAGTGCCCTAGGGGCGTCTTGATCAGCCAATTAAATATATTTGGTGTTATGAACTTAATGCTACAACCAATAGGGTTGCAGCAAAATCATCTTCTTCTCATGTTTTACTCAATTTTCTACCACTAAAATTTACTTGCAAGCTTCCATAATTAATCTACTAGTTATTGGCTATCTTTTGGGTGGTTTACATGTTGATTCTAGTGGATATAATTTTTTGTTGTAGCAATTGTATGCTACAATCATAAGGATTTTGAAAATATTTCTGATAACACTAACTAACAACCCTCTAATTTCTATAAAATTCTTTCTTTAATCATTAGAAATTCACCTACTCATTGCTAGCTTTGTTTCCAATAGCTTGTACTTGATTTTGATGAAGAAATTTGCAGCTCTTATTATCATTTGTTTCTGATATATATATTTCCATACTTCTACAATTTGGGACAACAAGGTTTCTTGTTGAATCCCATTGAGTTTTTAGGATTCATTTACTATATATTGTCTTGTTTTGGGCATGGATAACATTGTTTTGCAAATACACTTCCTTGGAAACCTAATACCTTCTCACGAGAGTCATTCTTAAGCCTCATTCCCACATTTGAACTTGACCTATAGGGGAACCTTTCATATCCTTTCACTTTCCATCTCATTCCCCTCTAGGGTCACCCGGGATTCCCCCCTTGTGGTGATTCTATTATCACTAAAGTGAGGGGAGTGTTTATCTAAAGTGACAATGGGTAAATACTCCCATAGTTGTCACACCGTTTTGGTTTGGGTAGGACTTTTCCCAAACTAAAAATTGTGCAATAACATTTTGGCGTCATTTCTAGAGAGGATTTTGAATCTTTTCCGACCCTTAGCGACACTTGGAAAATTATCCCAAATCCTTTCCCTAACTTGCCTGGTGACTCCACCTAAGGGAAGTTCTCTTTTCACATTTGATGATATTTTCTTGAAGTTCATCGGGTGATTCCATCGAGGTATTAATGTAAGTGATGGAAGTATGTATCTGTGGTGTTTTCATGAGGCATACAAATCTTTGGATGTTGATTCCATTTATTGGTATCCAAATAAATGTCCACCAAGATAGTGGGAGGATTGCCCAAAATTTTATGGTGATACGTCTTCATCCATTGCACATATTGTCGAGTTTACTCAATTTGTTTATTGCCTAGGTATATAACATGAATATGTTGTAGCACCTCTTTTGTCACCTTTGTGAGCAAAATAGAGGTGCTTGCAAGCTTAGTTGGGTTTGCTAAGCAGGACAGCTGTAAGGAAAAGGGTTAGAGAAAGAAATATAAAAGAACAACTAAGAAATAAAACAACAACTAAACTAATGAACATAGGGACATAAGGACAAAAGAAACAATAAGACCCATGTCACCAATGGTAAGGTTGATATTAGTGAAAGAAAACACCTAGAAGAAAGAGGACTATGATTCCCTTCTTCCTTCAAGGGAGGGCTCTTAGACCCCCACAAATAAGCTCTTCTTACAACTTTGAAAATGAAAATGGTGAAAGAATTCCTTGCTAATCCACTCAAGGGGTGAGATGGATTGCCCAAAGCAATGATGCTAGTATACTCTTGATGAGAATAGAGGATTCCTCAAGAGAATAGTGGCAGTGTAACTTTGCTAATGAAATTCCTTGAAAAATGAAGTGCATCCATGGCCTTTTTATAACACCTCTTTGAGGTATTGTGCAACCAGCTTGTAGTGTGTAAAGAGGCTAATTAGGGAATTTCTAGGTCTTTGACCAACCACCTAGTCGGATCCAGTCCAGATTTGAGTGTCAAATCAACTTGGAAGCTGAACTGGAAGTGGGTGGGAGGCCGACCACTCTCATAAATGCGTCGTTCTCACAAGTGTGCATCTTTTTGCAACCACAGTCGCACATCGGGCGCATGTGCGCTTTTCCTGCATTTTTGTTTTGCGCATGTGCGCGCGAGCCCTATGTAATCATAGTGCACTTTAATTTTAGCATTGGTTGCATAGTTTTTGACCCTTTGGAAATGATTTTGTGGTAATATTGGTCCATGGGTGACCTCATAACTGTTTGGCGATGCTGAATTCTTGTAACCATTTGCGGAAGAAATTTCAGTGATAACAGATGCCCCCTGATGGATGAGGTTAGGAGCATACATATAGCCGAAATCCATCAATGTTTCTTCTACTGAGAGTGTCTTTTTAAGAGAGAGCGATAGTGGGATTGTCAAGAGTTACCCGTTGGAGGGAGAAGGGAACCTATAGAACCTAACCTTCCATAAGGTGTGTAAAAATAAACTGTGTACAAACGAGGCGGACATGTCCCATACTCGTGTCATGTAACTCAAAAAGGAATGATGTGTTGATGTAGACAACTGCAGTGCCCTCGGGGGCAGTCATGATATAGGTAGAAGACAATTCTGCGGAGGAACATACTCTGACCAGTAGGTAGTGATATCTGTAAGAAATATCATGGATGTTGTAGGTATTGATAGCCTAGCCAAGTTCATAGGTCTTTGGCAAATATAAGAAATAACTGCACTAGTCACAAAGTAAGACCCACCGTAACATGAGAAATGTTGAATTCGAATGTTACGGGGGTCAATGACAGCAGGGAGAAATTGTGGTTCTCCTTGTGCGGTCTGAGATCTCTCATTGGATAGGTAATGAGAATCAAGATACTATCGCCCTTCTGGAAAGTTGCGCTGATGTCGAAAAAAGGGGGACACGACTCCCAGAAGTAAAGGGCTTCGTGAAATATACTAGGTGAGGTTAGGAACTAGAGGAGGTACATGGTCGAAGTCAAGATGTATGGAGACTCAAGACTGCCCTTGGTTGGGGGTATATGCGAAGTATAAGTGGCTGCAACTGTTCAACTAAGTCAAGTGTCAGGGGGACAACAAGACGTGGGATAAGTTGTGCTAGAGGCGGGACAAAGTGAACAAACTCAGAGGGCAGTGGTAAGTGACCTGTGGGATACTCAAAGGATATGGACGATGTCAACAAGGGTAGATGATAAGGAGTGCTCCAACCAAGGGCAACATGGGTTGCGTTTGCCAAAAAAGGGGAGAAGGTCACCAAAGGGGACGACAAAAAGGTATGGAAATGCTGGAAATAAAGTCTTTTGTACAATAAATAAAGAATAATTTGGGTTGTGTAAAAATACAAAAATGGGTGCCCCAATGTAATATGGTTGGGTCGGTGAGGGATCCATTTGCTTGGAGAACTGGTGGAGGGTGGGGGCCCCATGGGTGGGTTTCTGTATGAGGTAGGTGAAATGAAGGGAAATTTTCAAAGGGGCAAACTGATTGTGGATGAAATGGAGGGTTCAAGATACTGCGGAGGTGCAGTCAAAATAGAACCTTGAATAGATAATCGAGGAGTCCGGTGGGAAATCTAGGAAAATGAGGAGAAGGAGTATGTGGTTGATTCGCGACATGATGTAAGACTATCAGGACTCCCATCCCTAACAAGTTGAAAAAATAGCATGAGTGTCAAAGTGCAAGAGGGTGCTATGAATGAGACAACTCATGTGGGGGAGAGTGCTACTGGGTGACAGTACCTAAGATGCAAATGGAGGTGTTGGTACTGTAGAGCCAGAGATGGAGATCCTAGAGGAAAATGTGAGAGGGTGTGACTGGATATGCAAGTGAGATTCAGAGGGAATGATTACATGCCAGTGCTGATTATATACGTGAAGGGGTTGCGTTGATGTATGATGACCAAGTACCTGCACACATGAAAACCAAATACCCGATGTGAGCAATATCTGAAGAGAATCGAACATATGAGCATTTATTTGATAATTTTGAACATGAGCATGCGTACCTGGATGGGGTATGAAAAAATGGCACCCTGGGGGCTAAGAATAAAAAGTGGCTCGGGGACTGTCTTGATGTAGATGACGGGATGCTGATCCTGTGGCTAAAGACGGATCGAAGAACGGACACTCGGAGCTCCCGGAATGGTGATTGGAAGTTTGGAGGAAAGGCCTATATATAGTGGTAGGGCCCACATTGCCACCTCATTTGTACTTTCTGCCAGAGTGACTGGATGAGAGGTATTCAGAAAATATTTGGAGATTCTGGGAGAGCGAGGCGACTGAGTCAGGATTAGCGAGCTTCAAGTTAGTAGTCTGATCGTCCTACATAGAATTAGGTTTTTCATTTCTGGGCAGGGCCTGTACGGAGGGTCGCACAGGGGGGGTTATGGGTGTGGGCCCCCAAGTGCGTGAACGATCCAGAAATAGGCACGGACAAGTGCGCGCCTTCTGTCCGGATAGCCATGCATGGGGGCACCCGTAAGGGGGATAGAGGCGCGCATGATGTGCGCACATGTTTGCGACATAGCCACGCATGGATGCGCGGCTGTGTAGTGGACAGGTGCGCTTTGATGCGCGCCTGTGTTCGTGACAGGGGCGCATAGAGGTGCCCCTGTAGGGTGAGCATTCGCGCACGCATGCGCTCCTGTGGGATGGACAGGCGTGCCTGAGTGCATGCCTGTGGGGTGAACAAGCGCACATATGTGCACGCATGTGGGGTGAACAGGCGTGCATACGTGCACGCCTGTGGAGTGAAAAGGCACACATGTGCGCGCGCTTGTGGGTTAAACAACCACGCCTTGGGGGAAAGGTTAAAGGGTGTAAAAATTATCGTTTTAATGTTTTTTATGGTCAATGTGGCTGACCTAAGAGTGTTTTATGTGGCTGCAGGCAATCATTTGGCACGATGCCATTCGGTTGGCGAGAGCGGGATTGGTCCCAGTTGAGGGATGTCGTGGCGATTGAGGAGCCGGGGGTTCATGCTACTTTGGAAACCTGCGGGCTGTTGAATTTCTTTGAGTGCCCATTGATACGGGCGCAGGAGTATCTCCTGCAGTTTCTTATCCGGATGTGGAGTCTGGACCTGCATTGTTTTATGGTGTGGGGAGAGCAGATTGCCTTCACTACGATGGAGGATATATATTTTTTGACTGGGCTCCCTTTTCGGGGAACACCCCTATTAGCGGAGCCAGTGTTGCTTACGGATGTGGCGTTAGTGACAGTGGGTCGGAGGTTCTGTTCCAGGGTGAACTTTATGTCGGGCTCTGTCGTGAGCATCGGGGCGATGGATGCTCTAGCGCATCGTTGTATAGCAACGATGATTGTGAGGGTGTATGGGTCCCTCGCGACTCAGCGGATCAATGGTGGTCAGCTGAGTATTATGGAGAGGGTACTGGACGGTGAGTAATTTTCCTAGGGGCTTATGCTACATGCTAGGATGGTAGGGCAGCTGAACTGATGTCGGTCCACCGATACAGGGGACTTTTCCTTTGGGTCCATCTTGGTGGCCTGGTTTTTGGAGAGGGTGCCTATGTTGCGCCCTAGGATTTTATTGGGTGCTCCGGGGGTGCGAGAGCAGCGATTGAGGCGGTGGTCGACTATTTTGGTTCTCCATGGTGGTGGCGAGGGTGGCCACTTATTCATGGCTGAGGCAATGCAGGTGTGGCAACAGATGCTGCAGGTTATACTGCAGTATCCTTATGCTGGTGTTGACTTCTGGGGTGATCCGGACATGGTGTTACCTCTAGGGGAGGTTTTTGATCATTGAGGTATGTTTATGAGTTTGATATATATATATATTTTTGAGATAGCATGACATGTGTATTTGGTATAGATGCTAATACTATCATTTGGTTGTTTGTATGTGCAGATGTGGCACCTCGCGGGCACGAGGTTGAGTTGCTGAGAGCGTCGGCTCGCCAGGAGTCGAGGAGACCGCCGTGGGGAGGGTCGCGGGTAGGAGAGAGATGTCGGTGTGAGGATGTCGGGGTGAGACCAGCTGAGGATGAGAGAGCAGTGAGGAGATTCTAGTTTGATGACCCAGGTGTCGGGCCATCACATGATCCTCCGGTAGATGCCGAAAATGTTGGCCATGTTGCCTTCTTCAAAATCATCAGGGGAAGGAATGGGGTTGTTGAACCAGTCAATATGCCCTGATGGGATAAAATATTTGGTTTCAACTGCATATATGGGATGTAGGTTAGGAGGCGTGGAGGATTCCTGTGGAAAGAAGAGTGCTCGGTGGTGGAGCACATCCCATGGGTAGTCGGGGGTGTTTAGTTCCTCGAGTATGTCCTTGTCACAGTGAAATTGGCGGGAATACAAGGGGTCTAAAAGAGTGATATCGGTGACTATCACCATGTGGTTGTCTTCGGGTGAAGAATAAACAGGGGGGATGATGCAATGAGATTGCGATGGTTCACTCGACATAAACCAAATATCGAAGTACTGAGGAGTACCAGTGGTAGTTGGGTGTAATATTTTCATAGGGAAATGAATGGGAGAATTGGGGGGATTTTGGGGTGAATCCTCGGATAAGTCATCCATAAACCATGGAGGCGGCGAGAGTGCCTTGGGTTCAGGAGAAATGATATGAAGAATCTCTAGTGATGAGGTAAGGTCAACCATTGATTTTGTAGGGGGTGCAGGGGTTTTTAATCAGGGTCAATTGGCGTTGCCTGTATTCAATGATCATAGGACATTGGTATGTAAAATGATCTAAGGATTCACATAGAGAGCAAGGGCACCTCATACGTTCATTGATTGAAGTTGTGACATAATGGATGTCAGTGATTTTTGGTAGGGATGATGTAGCTGGATTGGGTTCATTCTGGAAGCTTTGGCGTACTGCGGCTAATGTCTGTCAGAAGCGTGGCAGTGCTGGGAAATGGTGTGTATAATGGCCATATTCTGAACATATCACAAAAGAGAATTTGGTTCACATCCCTTTACTACTTGAGTGAGGGGCGGTAGCGGCAGAACTTGCTACAGTGGCGAGTGTTGATGGAGTTCGATTGAGTGGAATCAAGTTCCATAACTCTGGTAGAGATGGGCAGCTATTGGTTTGGTGTCCATATTTCTCACATAGCGCGCAAGGGGGTTGGACGCATGGGGGAAGTGGAGCTATGGGCTCCTTCTTCTTTCTCCTACCCCCAACTGTGGTAGGGAGAGTAGTGAGTGGGGGTGTAGAGGGTATGGTGGGAGTGAGTATGGGAATTGTCATTGGGATTCCTTCCATTTGGGGGGGAAGGGATGGTCGAGGGACCATCTCTGGTGGATGTAAATACCAAACTGGAATTGCTAACACCATATTAGGGAGGGTAAGTGTTGCGGCTACTTGGAAAGATTGTACACCTGGTGGAGGGTAAAAGAAGGGGATTTGAGTTATGGCTTAGGGAACTATCTTCGAAACTGGGATATGACCTTGGGGAGAGGTGAAATTGTGGACTGGTGGGGTTGACGAGTTCGTAGGAGGCTTGTGAGGAGGGAGCTATGCGACTAGTGGGACGTCAGATATGATAGAAGCCTCCCAAGGAGGAAGGGTATCCTCTATGTTAGTTCCGTTGGATGACAAAACACATACTTGATTGGAGGGATGAAGAAGTAGTGGTGCACCATGGTAAGTGCCTAACAAT
>ML827312.1:46008-56274 GCA_009831015.1 Picea engelmannii | reverse complement strand
TGGTTCACAAGGTGGAAAAAAAGCTTGAAAGACTGCTTACCAACTTTTAATGGGAAGTTATCCACTTGGCCTTGTATTGGTACTTCTGAACCATCTATGTCTTTTCCTGTCATGGTCAGTCTTTCCCAATAGAATTATGGAATCACATTCTTTCTTAGTAAATTTAACTGACAACCAGAATCAACTAAGCAATCTACCTCATCTGGTTTTGTCTCAGGTGGACAAAATGTGATCTTCATGTTGAACTTAGTTCCTCCAAATGACAGTAATGCAGAATTTGGATTGAGATCTTTTGGAGAACTAGGCTTTGAGTCTTCTTCTCCAGAAGAATTGGAAGATTCTTTAGAAGAATCATCAGAATTTTCTATCTTCTTTTTCCCATATTTCTTTTTCCTATATCCCGTTGGTGCAACAAATGCATCTTCATACACTTTAGATAATTCTTCTTCTGATAAATTATTTCTCCCGCTTCTTATTTCTTCAATGGAGAGCTTGATTTGCTTAATGTTTTCCAGAGTAATTTTTAACATTTGTTGTTGCTCTTTCAACTGGAGTTTTAACAACTTTTCTTTATCCTTTCTGAAATTTTGTCTATCTTTATGTTGATCTGGAAAATCAAAATACAAATCTGTTAGGGCATATATATATATACAAAAACTGGGAAATATATATTAAAAAGTGTGGATAAATCCATTGTTTTACATAAAAAGTGCCATTAGAGGCCTTCGAAAAGTAAAGACTTTGAGATATGGAGGTATTGGAACAAAATTGGTGTTCATAGAGCGTCCTCCTTCCCTATCTATACCGCGTTGATTGTATTTCGCATGATACAATCTATAAAAGACTCTGTTGATATATATCGAAAAACAAAACATGGCAACAAAATTTTAAAAGGACTAAACAACCTGGTTCCATTTTGATCTATGAATGACGATGTTTCTCTCGAATTGCGTCTGGGTGGGGCTCGTTGAGGTCCGGAATTTGATTTATTGTGACTGAGTTTACATTTTCGGACGCTCCCTGGTTGCTTTCCGGATTGCTTGGCTATTGTTGTGCTCGTTCAAGCTGATCTAGATGGTGCTGCATTATCTCCATACTGCTACGTTGCTTCTCGATCTGACTTCTCTGGGCATAACTTTCATCTTGAAGCCTTTCAATCAGGTGCCTTTGTTGAGAAAGGGTTTCGAGTTCAAACGTCAGGGTGGAGCTGAGAGCTCCCATCTGTATCCTCGTCCTTTGGCAACCCATGCATTCTTCCTCGAGATCCAGCTGACCAGAACCAACAAAAAGGCCCTTGCCACCCTGCATATCTACAAGTGCTGAAGCGCTTTGAATCCTTCGAGAATTGTCCAATCTGCTAAGGGGGCCGCAAGATTGCAGCGAATTGGGAAATCTTTGCAAAGGAGAGAGAAAAGGCTGGTCCATAATCAACAAGAGCCACTGGAAAAAGTTCCGAGCGGAGCAGAGACGAGACAGAGTGTGTGGTGTAAGATGTTTCAAATCCAAATGGGGAGGAGCCCCAAAGCACTAGAAGGAGATCAACAGAGTCAGCTGAGGCCATTGGATTGAGTTCTGGGCGGTTTGAAAACAAGGCGGAGGGCGGGGAGAAGAGCAATTTAGGGAAAAGCGAGGGGGAGCCCAGAATATCTAGAGGGAGAAAAACTGAAAGACAAACGTTAAGGAGCGGCCTAAGAAGTAGGGTGGTCGAGAATGGCTTACTAGAACCACAAATAGGTTTTTCCCTTGCAAGGACGAGTATTGGCCGAAATTCCCCCATTTTACTATTAATGTTGAGTTCATGCTAATAAAAAAGGTTGCAGAATCTACCTTGTGTGATGTACCTGAGACCTTCATGTCCCCGAGCTTGGGTTTGGTCTTGGCGTCACCTTGACACATTACCTGCGTATATGGGTTGTCGCACGCACTATCCATTTGCGTCGAAGACTTCATTCATTGTGTTCCCACGAGTGCGAATGGGCGGAGTGACTGGCCACCCAAAACCATGATGGATCCATCACCTAAACTGTTAGCCGCAAATGCACGATGACCAATGAGACTTGCCACCCGTTTGCTCTGCCTTCTCTCACTGTCGTTGGCCTGCTTCATGTGTCTGATCCACCTATCCTCTATTGCGCTGGCGTCCGCGTGCCTGGTCCATCTGTCCTTATGTGTGTTGAAGCTCCAATAAGCCCCACCACCAACCTTTGCGCGTTGGCCCCTGGTCATGTGACACATCAGGTTAAGGGGGATAAGGCTTCAATGCCCTCCACGCCTAAGGTTCCAGGTAATTTCCCAATGGCTTCATTCGCCAGATTATTTGTCGCCTTGTTATGTTCTCTTAGTATGTGAAAGAATGTTGGTTTGAGGGTCTGAGAGTTGACTCGTATTTGGTCAATTATTCATTTTAGGATTAGATTTTTTGGGTCTGTCCCCTGAACCATCATCCTTATAACAGTCTTGGAGTCGCCTAGGACATTTAGATTGAGAATTTGGCGAGTCTTTGCTAGTTGGAGACCTTTGAGTAAGGCATAAGCCTCTACTTTGTTATTGGTGTCTTTCCTGATATTCCAATAGTAATTTAAGATTCTTTTTCCTCCGGGCTCATAGAGAACCCCCCCCACACCTGCCTCCCCTAAATCTGTTGGAGCATATTTACTAGATGATGGATTATCAGATAGGAATTTAACTGGATCTTCACTAGGAGTAGCAAAATACCTCATTAGATCAACCTTTTCTCTGCTCAGATTTTTCCTGATTGTATATTTCCAAGTTGAGGTAATTTCAAGTAGCCAGTCAATATCTTGGATTCTCTTTTCAAAATATGGTTTCTCCAGACTTGAGAACATACATAAATCAAAAGTGGGTTTCTCACCCTCCCAATTTAGTGTCTCAAAATCACTAAATTTTGAAGAAGAGGAGAGAGAATCTGAATCGTCTTTTGAAAATTAAGACGGATCTAGAAAAATGACATTTCCATCAACTTCTTCATTAGGAGCACAATAAAATAAATCCCACCACTGGGAGTCAAGTTTCTCGACAAAGAGTGCAACCAACTTTGGCTTGTTTTTCTTTCCAGGGAATTGATGTGCCCAATGGCCTTTCTGCTTACAATTGAAGCAAGTTGAATCCTTGGTAAGCTTTTGTCTTTTCTTAAGATACATAATTTTCTTATAAGATTTGTATTTGTGCTTCTTTTTCCTGGGCCAAGGATGATTAGGATTGAATATAGATATGAAAGAATGAAATTTCTTTCCTTTGGATTTGCAGGAGCAATGAGTCTTTTCAGACTGATGTGCTCGATTATGAGCACCACATCCCCATTCTGGCACCTGACCTACATATTTACATAAAGAAGAGGTGAACATATTATCAAATCTCTTAAAATATTTTGTCACCCTTTTTGCTAGACAATGTTCTCGAATTACAATTTTGATATGATGATCAACCATTGCTAAAGACATCCCTTCGAGAATAATATTCTTATCTTTGAAATATTGTTCTACAACATCCAGTAAGGCACCAAGAAAACTTCTGATATAATACTTAATGTATGCAGGATCCACAAATTTTCCTGATTCAATTATTAATTTCTGCATATAACATAAATAATTCTCACGGTGGCTTAGATCACATAATCTCCGGGACATGAATAATGAAGCAACATGTTCAACATCTGTTGCAACTTCTGTACCATAAAATTGTGTGGTCATGGCTTGAAATATTACTTCATTTGCTTTGGGATCCCTTAACATATCATCTTTGGCTTGCTGGGAAAGCCATCTCCACCAAGTTGCAACATGACCAATAAATCCATTGATTATTTGAGTGGCCATATATCTTGGTGTCAAGGTAACATCTTATGCCTTTTTGGCAGTGGTCCAATTTATCAATAATTGGATTGCATATTTTGTTTCATCCCTTTATTGACAACTAAAATTGATCACTGGGTGATCATGCATTGAAGATATTATTTTGTTCATCCCATGAATGTTGAACAAAGACAGATTTTTTGTCTGGGATGATGATGGCATGGGGATATCTCCTTGTTCATATTTGACAGTCATCATATGGGGATATTTCTCTTTTTGTTTTAATGGATTAGGCCATGTTTTTATAACAAAAAATTCTTTTGCAATGTTTTACAGAGTTCTGTCAGATTCCCCAAAATCCCATTCTGGTCTCAGATCTTCTACTTGAAACATTCCAAAGGATTTGTTTCTTTTATGCTTCTTAGCATCTTCTTTATCTTTGAAGATATCAGGTTGTACACTGTTGGGATTTCTAATAGGCTTCTAAGAGCTTTTCTTAACCTCATATATTTTATACAATAATGTGTCTAGGAGATCAACATGAGCTTCTACTTTGGCCATATGATTTTTTAACTCTGAGGTATCTATCAGGACATGTGTGAGAATCTCTATCTTCTCAGAGATGATTCTAATTTCTTCTTTAAGTGACTCTACATCTTTTCTTGCTTTGAGTAATTCTCTATGCAAGTCATCTATATTATTTCTTTTCAATTGAGCTTGGAAATTTGCATAGTTCATAAGCTTGCATTCATCAGATACATAATCAGATATTGCTGAAGATCTTACTGACAAATATTCTCTTTTAGTTTTGAGATCATTAGCGTATTGTCTAAATGGAATGACTGGGAGGTTCCTTCCTGGGAGATAGGTTTCTTCTCCACTTGGAAACCTTTTTATGTTTCCCAAACCTTCTCTGGGAAGTGACAACATGAAAATATCAACACAAGGGACTTCTGCTTTCAAAGATATGCGGTCTTGCAGATTATTGATTTTTTCTTGGCAAGTCGGGCATTCAAGGTGCTTGCCTATATGCTTGTGTGAATTTGACATACCGGACGAAGAAGATGTAGCAATCTGGTTACAAGTGTGTTTCATATCTAATGCAAGATGATTTAGTTTCGGGAGTCATAAAGACAAGGATTTGTGTATTATAGACAAAGGAATTGGTTTTCTTGTTAAGTCTTCTGCATAGGAAATCCTTTGGGTTTTAAAATCGTCAGACTTATTTTCCCAGACAGTAGGATATTCTATCCAGTCCAATCAAATGTAACAAGCTGAGCTTGCTTGGATTTGTCCTTTTCCACCATGCTATGCAAGCACAAAGTTTTTTGGACATTTTTTTTTGTAAAGGAGGAAGAATATCATTGGCAAAGCGAATAACCAATAGGGACTTGAGTTGGATGATCTGAGAATCCACTGACATACAAAAAATAAATGAGAGAATATAAACTTTTAATAATTCATATATGCAAGGATAAGAAAGGGAAACAAAGTATTTCAGATAAACAATAGCAAAAGCGGGGCCATCAGAAAGAGGTGCAGAGAATTGACCGATTATCTCCTTGTGAAATCATCTTCTTTTGACCTAAAGATGCCATTTTGCAATTCCTCGTTAACCGACTGGATATGCTATAAGTAAAGGACCGAGCCTCTCATTTATTCATTCGAGATTTGGCATTCAGAGCTCTACAAATCTAAGTCTGAGTTAGAGTATCGAGTCTGTATAGTCTGATCCATGCTTAAGTATGCTCTTCCCTCGCACCAACTAGTGATCTTAGGGATCATAAATATCTAGTAAAGATACTGTGTCTTAAGTGTCTGTAAATCGATTCAGTTATGTATGCTCTTCCCTCGCATCAATTGATGACCTTGGGAATCAAAAGTAACTAGTTGAGATAGTTTGTAAATCTCTGTGTTAAAATTCACTTCTAAGGAGTTCGTTCGCATGAAGCATATACTATTAGACAACAAACACACAAACTAATTGCATTTGTCCAACAAACATAATTGAATATCCATATATACAAACACAAAATAAGAATCAATTTCTAATCTTCCTTGCCATATAACACACAATGCACAAGATTTCTTATCCTTTGACATAGATTTACAAAATCCCAACACCACAACTCCTGCAACTTGCAACACACAACACTTGAAAATTGACAACACCATCATCTTTCTGAACACCTTTTTAATTGTCTTCGACATGCACACTTTCTATAAGAAACCTTGGCCTGCTTAAATCGTCTCTGCAAAAAAACAAAACAATAATCAACCATTTTAACCAGTAACAGACCATAAGTAACTGCACTACGCACAAGAGTTTTTCCTTGTACACCTTTGACTGTTTTTGGCCTACACAGTTTCTACTAGTAACAAAACAGAGCTAACTGCACTATGCATGCAACCAAACTGGGTCAAAGCAAGATAGCAAATGCAAAGGATTTCTTACCCTCTAACATAGATTTGTAGAAGCCCAAATTCATGTATAGTAAGTCACTAGTTGCAACATTTGCAACTTTCGGAAAACCTCATCTTTCTGGCTCGTAGCACACTATATCATGTTAAAACACACATAACTCAACAATTACTTTGAACAAAGAAACTCAATTAAAACTCCTTGCAATCCATAAAAGCCCCTACACATAATCATGTCATACAATACACATAAATCTATTTATATTTATTAAAATTTGTCTATACATTCTATAAATAAATACATTTGCATATTCTCTGGGCTACAACTTTCAATGTCCCCATTCAATAGCTGACACAGTGGCAAGCTTCGAGAATCAAGATCGTCTCAGAACTTTGACACTCGTACCTGCACCCCTTTTAACCATGCGCTACAACTGCATAATAAATTGCTTATTAAATGGCGTTGTCTAACTATTCTACAAAATGACTTTTTTCATCGTAATCCGACAACATAAATCTGCACGAAATCACTATATTTTGTTGTTTAAAATCCATTTAAGAATGCATAAATGGATTCAACATGCTGAAAAACCCTTGGGACACTTGGTTTATACATAAATAATCATTCAAATCTGCTGATCTAACAATTTCTCACCGGATTTCGGGCAAAGGTCCCCGAAAAATATCGCTGAAAAATATTCATTTCATAGAACATTTAGACTACATCTTATTAAATTGCCGTCCCAACCGACAATAAGATCTTGTTTTGAAGAACCAATTACACCATAAAATAAAATTAAATTGCTTACACCAAAGTTAAACTATAAATTTTTTTTGGTAAGTGCAAAAACAAATTCGAAGTCAATGCAAAACCTATTAGTATATTCCTGGGCATTGGGAGAGATTAATAAAATTCTTTATTATTTTACCTCTAAATTATAATCCAATCCAAATGATGATAGATCAACGAATTGACAATGTTCAAAGTCGAATAAAAAAATATCTATCTATCTTTAAAACAAACGAAAAAACTGAAAAAAATCATTAAAAAAAGCTTGTAATTCTTTAGGGTTAGGATCTTTGTATAAGAATCGCTAAGGGTCGCTTCAAGCTTTCTTTAGACTCCGTGTGAGCCACAGGAGAGCGGAAAGGAAGGGAAGTGCAATCGTTTGCAGGCATCAGGAAGAGGAGGAGCGGAGATCTGCAAGGTATGGCTTAATGTTCCCTTTGACTAGTCTGATACACAATGTACGTAGGATTATTGTTGATAATTTAATTCTTGCATTTGTATTTTAAAAACCCTGAAGAGGTTTTTTATTGCAAAACCCCCGTTCCCGTTTATCTTTTTCATTTCTTGTTTTTGGTTACATAGATATTACCAGAATCCGCACTGACATTAAAAGAAACTAATCCATAGCGCTGCTATGCGTTCACTTTCTTTTGGGTTTTGTCACGTTGAAACCATGACTCTTCCCCTCCCCTACGTTGGCTTTCTAGATAGTGGCAATGGTGCAGATTTTAGAGGGCTGTTAACTTTCTAGATAATCCCCTTCCCAGCCCGTACGTTAGCGTTGTGTGTTAGATGGTCTATTGTTTTCTAAAGTGCTCCAAGAAATCACAAGTAGTTCAACTGCAGAGCAGCCTGTCAGCTGGCTTTGTACTCCTAGCTTGTTCAGTTTTCAACATCTTTTTAGTTTGCAACATGGTACATTGCAATAGGGTTGAGATGGCTAGGAGGCCCAAGCGAAAGTGGTGTTCGATATAGTAATCCACAATTAGGTTGTACTGCTAAGGGTGGTGATCGCGAAGGGGTATTTAACTCAGTGGTAGAACAACTTATTGACTGGTGGCGGGTCCTGGGTTGAAGGATTCCTGGTTCAATTCCTACACTCTTTAGTTTTCAACAACCCCAGGTGGTGTTAGACTCTTGGTGTCCACTATGTAAATTATTACCGAAGCCCTACTAAATTGTTCAATTCGATCGAGCAATATGCACTTTTGGTTGACTGGTAAGGTCGTTCATCATGAAGGGCCATGGAGCTCGCTAGTAGAGAAGATCATTGGCTATGGGCATGTCCCAAGTTCTTACACACCTTTAGTTGACTGGTAAGATTGTTCATCATGAATGGGCATGTAGCTCACTGGTAGAGCAGATCATTGGCTGTTGGCATGTCCCAAGTTCTGGGTTCGTTTCGAAGCCTATCCAGTTTTCCGTGTCCCTCTGCGCATATTATGTAAGCTATCACTCTAGGTATGCTAAAATGCTGGAAACTAATAAGTACTTGCTGTAACATATATCTTACCACATTATAATCAAAATCAGAATTAAAACTCTGATCGCTTCCTTGGGAATATGCTGAGTTTTAGTTAATATCAAAGTGGATAACTATGTTGCAAAATGACTCAATTAAATGTGTATTGGCGCCCAGTTGAAAGAATTTGTTATTTAGTACTCTTGTTGCTATGTTAATTCTTGGCAACTTCTATGGTTTTTCCTCCATGCTTTATCTACAGAATAAATAATTTTTGTAGGACTGAACAGGGAAAATTTTAACAGATGCATAATAATTGGTCAAATCTTCATGATATGTATAAAATTTCAAAGGCTAATTTACGAATATTTTAGTGTATAAACATCCGTAAAAAATCTTGGCTAATTTACTAATTCCAATGATTTGTTGAATCTCCCACAAGATTATACAACTGTAAATTTTTTTGGCGAATATTCCATTATATTTAACAACCATAAAAAATCTTGGTGAATTGTTTGATATTGTATAAAACCATTTACAATAACTTAATAAACGAATCTTCCCATAAACTCTGATTCAACCATTTCTTTAGCATATAAAACAGGAACGCTAATCCAGTTTGGATTCCTCTACAAGATCATATATTATTATTTTGAAGGGAACTGCCTTGATTCGTCTAAGTAGAGGAATGTCAAATAATTGATAAAGTCATCGCTTTTGTTGTTAAAGTTCCTAACTTGAACGTATTGGTTTACAATCATCAAAGCATACAGTGATACCGAAGAAGTTTGATGAAGAAAAGTCTAACATTATCTTAAGTTATTTGCAAGCTGAGAGATGAACTTACCAATAAAGGGCTAACAAAACTAGAAAGGGCAATCTTGAAAGGTTGTTCACAATACTTATCAATTGTACAAGACACCTTGCCCAAGTAACTTCCTTAGACATTTATGATGATACATGGAAAATGCTATTTTGGTTCACAAAATGTTGCATGCCAATGATGATTGCATATTACATGTTTATTTTATGCTTTGTTTATAGCCCTTGTACTTTTTGTTACAGCTCAAAGATGCCTTAGGCAATCCATTGAGGTGGTGTATACTTAATCCCCATGAGACCTTTTTGTCATTTATGGGCCCAAATTTCATTTCTTTCTTTAGGAGATAGGTTTAGTTGTTGAAAATATAGTGTCATAAGCATATTAATAGTTGGTTTTAGAAAGTTTGCAGGTTGAATAATTCTTTGTATGGGTTGAAGCAAGCCCCCAGAGCATGTTATGAGAAAGATTGATAGCCTCTCTCTAGTGGTTTTAGCGCTTGCTATTCTGATCCTTTTTTCTAAAGAAAAAATCTTTATATTTGATATTTTCGGAGAAAGAAATCAGAATATAAATTGGCTGGTCTTTTACGACCTTTGTCAGAGTCTGCAGTCCCTGCTTCCTTCTTTCAAGATATATCTAGCCCAAAAAAACTTAATACAGATTTCTAGGCAACAACAGCCCCCAATTCTGCTTTACAGAAATTTAAAATGATAAAAACAGTTCCTTGCCTTAATAGGTTTCATCACATATATCTTGTTCCACTTCCCACTTCCTCACTGATATACATAAACAGAACATTAACAAACATGCTCAGTGAGAGCCACTTCCTCGAATTATTGAGCTGCCAGGACTCCTTCCTCCAAAGAAAGGGCTTCTTTAGACAGTTTATCATCTTTTTCATTAAATTTCCTGTATACATGAGAGAAATAAAGAAAGGGCTTCTTTAGACAGTTTATCATCT
>ML827311.1:32861-49350 GCA_009831015.1 Picea engelmannii | reverse complement strand
CGTCGAGAGGGGAAAAACCCAAACCCCCCCTCACCCAGAAAGGAAGCCCCGTAAAAAAGAAAGCAGATTGAACCCGGTAACAAATTCTCCACCCTGGAAGACCCAGAAATTGAGGGAAATATGCTTGAAACTATTCCACCCATCACCCTGATCTCCCCAGAAAATGAAAGAGAAGATCCTGCCCCATCATCCAACGTGGTCCTCTCCCAAGAATTACTCCAGCTAGACCAGGGATCAGAGGAAGACTTGTCGGAAGAAGAGGAAGGGGAAATAGATCCAATACAAAGCACTAAGAAAACTTCAAAGAGAGCAAGAAAATTAGCAAAGGAACGCAGAGAAGAAGAAACTTACAAAGACAAGATGCAAGGAGGACAATCAACCTTGGACAAGATGATCAACCCAAGAACAACGAGGCAACAAGGGTAGTTCCATAAAGGAACGACCACCACCAGCAAAGGTAAGTAATGAAAGTCGTCTTCTGGAACTGTAGAGGTATTGGGAGAAAATAGAAAGATGAAGAAATGAAAGATCTAATGCACATAGCCACCCCAGACGTCCTCTTAGTCTAGGAGAACAAGTTGGAAGAACAATAGTTATTCTAGACCAGAAAGTCATTCTGGAACTCAGGTGAAGGAATAGTCGTAAGCTCCTGAGGTGGCTCAGGTGGCCTAGGCACTCTATGGAATCCCAACAAGCTCGAACTGATCCACTCCCTCACCTGTTCACACTGGATTTTCACAAATCTTCACCATAAAGACACAAACCTTCAGGTAAGTCTCTTCAACATTTATGTCCCAGTTCTTCTTGCAGGAAAAAGAGATTGTTGAAAGTCTATTCAAGATTATATGTAGCTACACCGATCGAAGAATATAATTCTAGCATGGGACCTGAATCTTACCCTAAACGCCCAGGAAAAAAAAGGGGGGACCCCCGTCAGAGACCCCCTTCGAGAAATTGTCGATGACCTAATCTTGGATTGGTACCTGGAAGATATTAAGCCTCCCAAAGGAATGTTCACTAGGTCCAACAGAAGAATAGGCCCGGGACATATCGTAGCTTAGCTCGACAGATTTCTAGCTCAACACTCCCTCCTGCTTCTTGAGCTTAATCTTGATTCCTATATTATCCCTTTTAATGCCTCGGACCACAAACCTATCCTCTTAGCAATCTCGCAAGACTGCAACCTGGGCCCCATCTCTTTCCGTTTTAGCCCCTCCTGGATTCATCATGAAGGGTTTCTAGATCTTGTCTCCTCAATCTGGAAGGAAACAATCACGGGCCCTCCCTTCTTCATATGGGAAGAAAAGCTAAGGAAACTTAAAGTGGCTCTTAAATCCTGGGCCAAATCTCTCAAAACCCCCCTCCATCAGCGGCTGGAAGCGTAGCACACCCTGGAATAGCTTCAAATCTAGGAAGATATCCTCCCCGTAGACCCCTTCTCATTGGAAAAGAACACTGGCTACATAGGAATCTCCATCGGGCTTGTCGTTAGAAGGGGGATTATTGGCGGCAGAAATCTAGAAGTCTTTGGCTCCAAGCGGGGGATAAAAACACAAGCTTCTTTCACAAATAGGCGAAAGGACGAAAGCAATTCAACTCTATCAAAGAAATATTCACCCAAGAACAAACCCTCTCAAACTTTGAATACATTAAGAAAGATGCCCATATACACTTCAGATATATCTATACAGAAGAGCCCCCTACCCCAGAAGCTTCCACCTATGATGTCCTAAACTTGATTCCCAAAAGGGTCTCTAGGGAAGACAACTCAGCTCTCACAACATTGATCTCTAAAAAATAAATCAAGAAAGTTATAGCTAATATGGAGTCTGACAAAGCCCCAAGTCCAGATGGATTTACAGCCTAGTTCATCAAGGTCTGCTGGAAAATTACTAAGAACGACCTCCATAGAATGATTCAAAAATCAAAATCCTGCAGCAAGAATGGAGGAAGCACCAACTCTGCTTTCCTAGCCCTCATCCCAAAGGAAAAAGGAGCCACTTCCTTCGATCGATTTAGACCAATCTCCCTCTGCAAAATTGGCTACAAAATTATCACTAAAATCATGGCCAACCAGCGCAAAAACATCCTGCCTTCAATCATTCTAGAAAATCAAGGTGGCTTCATCAAGGGCAGAAACATCCGTGACAACATAATTCTTGTCCAAGAGGCCATTCATTCAATCCAAACTCGAAAAGAAAAAGGTATGATAATCAAACTGAATCTTGCAAATTCCTTTGACAGGGTAAGACATAGCTTTCTATTTCAGGTAATGCAGCGGCTTGGGTTTGACCACTCCTTGGCTTGCATTGGAATCCCTTGGATAACACCTCTAGTCAATGGTCGAGAAACTGGCTTCTTCCAAGCCTCCTGAGGTCTACGGTAAGGTTGTCCCCTCTCCCCGCTCCCCTATGTCATTCAAGCATCGGTGTTGAGCTTCCAACTGGACCAGAGTCAACATATTCAAGAGATAATGGGATTGGGCATAGCTAGAGGGGTCAGAGATAGCAATCATGCTCAGTTCGTCGTCGACACCATCCTCCTTGGAAGCGCAAGAAACCACTCGACCAGAAAATTCAAATATGATCTAGACAAATACCAAGCCATCTCGAGCAGCAAATTCAATTACAAGAAGAGTCAAATCTATGGCTGGAATTGTACCCCGAGGGAGATGACTGACATCACCCGAATTCTAGGAATAATGGGCACAACTCAATGGGATTCCTTCAAGTACATAGGAGTCCCCATTTTTAAAGCCTCCGCCAAATCCTCTTGTTGGGCATCTCTAGTCGACAAAGTCAAATCTAGAATAAGCGCTTGGGGTTCAAGCTGGTTAAACCCAACATGTAAGCTAGTCCTTATAAAATCTTGTCCTATCAAGCATCCCTATATATCAATGTTCAATTCCGCTGGCTCCAAGAGGCATTATCACTAAAATCGAAGCTTGTTTGTGTCCCTTTCTATGGAAAGAAGGAAAAAACAACAACAACAAACTCCCACTGGTCAGTTGGGAGAAAATTTCTCGGCCTATCCTTGAAGGTGGTCTTCAGCTCCGTGATCTGCACATCCAAAATTTGGCCCTAGGAGTGAAACTGTTTTGGAATGTAGTGTCAAGGAGGTTCTCCTGGTGCAAAACAACTATCTTGAAGAAATATTTTACTGGCTCAAGGCTTCGATGTCTAGACGCACCACCTAAAACCACTCATGTCTCTCCGATCTTCTCTTTCTAGGCAAAAGCGCACAATTTCTTCGCTCCTGCTCTTACTTGGATTTCAAGTAATGGGAAGCAAATCTGAATCTAGGAAGACTCCATAATGGGGGACCCCCTGATCGATACTATACCAGGCAGGACTCTCCTTAAAGCCTCGCTAAAAGCTCAAAATATTAGTACCCTTTGGGATATTTCCCATTGGCAAAGTGACAGAACCAAACACTGGGCGAGTTGGGTCTTCCTTGATTGCCTCCCCCAGCTGCATTGTGCAAAAGAGTTGTTGATTTCTTTTATTCAAGGTAAATCCCCAATCTCCAAATGAATCATGGACCAATGAGGCTGGGGATGTCGGTCAGAGGACTATTCAGTAGCAGCGGGCTACAAAATCCTCTCTGTGGTGCCCTGGGCTTCAGGAAATCCGGTATTTTGGAAAGAAATCTGGCAAGTCAAAATTCTTCCTAAAGTGGAATTCTTCATTTGGAACTTAGCACATAATAGTATCCTGACGGGTGATAATATTAGGAGGAAAGGCTGGGAAGGTCTCTCGAGATGCCCTCTCTGCTGCTCCCACAAAGAATCAGCCGACCATCTGCTCCTTAACTATCCTTTATTAAAATAAGTTTGGAGCTCAGCCCTATCAGGATGGGCCCCGACCGTCCAAATCCCTCCATATATCTCTTCTCTGCTAAGTAACTAGACCTCCTTATGTCCCTCTTCGCTCAAGTCCAAATATCAACTTAAGTGTTGTTGGCTGACCCTCCCTAAATTTATTCTTTGGAAAATATGGCTTGAAAGAAACGCCCGAATTTTCAGAAATCAGTCCTCCACCCCTACCCATGTTTCTGTCAAATCCAAATCTCTCCTGGGAGATTGCCTCACCTTCCTTTGGTCAAATTCGAATAATCATCCTCTCTTCCCTTCTGAAGAAGCCTAGATTCATAGTCTCACTCCAGATGGAGGTGCGCTCAACAGATTCACATCCTTTTCTTTGATGGAGCTTCGAAAGGAAATTCAGGGGTGACATGAGGGGGAGGGGTCCTCTATGACCCCAATGAAATCCAATAACTGGTCTATTCCTAGGGGTTAGGGGAAGAAACCAATAACATGGCAGAAGCTCTGAGTCTTTGGTAAGGACTCACCCAAGCCCAAAAGCTAGGAATCAATTAAATCACAGTGATAGGAGATTCTCAGATCCTCATCCAAGCCATGGTCACCAACTTGTTACCAAACCAAATGAGCAACTCCTCAAGAAAATCTAGTGGCTCTCTAAATCCTTCCGAAAGATTGACTTTTTCCATGTGCTCCGGCAATTAAATGGGGAAGTGAATCAGGCAGCTAAAGTCGCCAACCCCTTGAGAAAGGGTCGACTCTCTTTCAATGGGACCTTGTCCTTCGCCCCTTTTCCTTAACGGTCTATGGTGGGCGGTTAGTTGGAGGCCTCGAGACAGGTGGCATCCAGACTCTCCTCCCCGCGTCCCGATCTGTGGCAGCACCTCTCCGTCACACAAATCCGTTGCTTCCCCCACGCGCTGGAACTTCTCCCTCTGGTTCGCGTCACTCCACTCATCCTCGCATGAGCCTGCCCTCATGCCCCTCATGAAGAATTGTACTGAGCCCATCCCCCTCCCGCAAGGCACTCGAGCGAGATCCCTCCGAACCATGGCATTGCACACTCGCGCTACAAATAATTCAAGGGTGGCAGAAGCCTGCAGCTCAACCTTTTCTCCATTGGGTGAACATCTGTCTTGCTCGACTCTTTATGCCTAGTCCCTTTCCCCTCAAACTCTGTCAGTTTTTTCCCCAGCCCGCCCAATGGCCTCTAGCTCTGAGTCTGTTGCTCCTCCCAATCCCCCTCCCTCACTGAAACAGGAAATCCGTGACTTGAAGCGGAATCTTAGTGCGCATAGAGAATTTCTTCTCTGGCTGGACGAGGAAGGTGGCAGAAGGTTCCAGAGGAAGATCTAATTCAGCCCAGAGAGGAAGTTGTAGATGCCCTCATGCACACGACATAGCAGGTCAATGGCAAAATCGTGAAATCGGAAGCCAGGGTGGAAAAGTTGGAACTTCAAGCCTCCAGGACGACCCTCCAGACTGAAGTAGGGGTGAAGGCTTCGTTGAACGAAGGACCCTCAAATTCGGAACAACAAAGTTAATTATGCTCCTCTTCACTAATGGATCTGGCCCTTTTTTTATTATCTGGCAGATATACTGTATGCAGGTTTTTAACTCCTTAGTAGCCAAGTTTTGAAAGCTAAGACAAAATGGGAATTTTTGGGCTTTATATCATGGTAGTTATATATGTAATTTTGGAATTCATGCACAGGATGCATGTCTGAACTATGTATATGTTTTCACAATGGTCATACCACTGCTACATTAATATAAATTCCACTTTCTTGTTGATCAACAAAAAAAAAATGATGTTGATCCTTCACCATCAATCATGGCTTTTAGTTTACTAATTCATTCATGATTTGACATTATATTTAAATCTACTTTCTTTCATTTTACTTTTTAAACTGTGTTTGTGATGAATTGAAAAGTTAATGTTGAAAATTGCAAAATGTAGTGAATATTTGACTTATCATTTTCAAGAATATACATAAAGATTATATAATATTTTTTAGATGATTAAACTTACCATATTTTAGTTTGTTAATTGGTAATGAAGATAATTATTATTTTTTATTTAAATGAATGTAGATTGATTCAAGAAAAGTCATGTCATTTGAAATAATTAATTGATCATCCATAAAGAGTGTGCTTTAACTTTTGCTAAATATCTTTAGATTTTGAATGATTAACCTATTTTTTTATGTTCAAAAATTATGAACTCATAACATTTATCCATCTACCATATAATTTTTATTTTAGATTATGTACTTTAAATTTCTTTTTAAGTAAACACTAAATTATATTTTCAATTACAATCATTTGTATTTCAATATTATAATCCATATTTATTTAATTGAATCTAAAATTAGATATTTTATTTTATTTAATCTAAAATTAGATATTTAGGATGAGTCATTATTTATATTTATATAATTATTTACTTATTGAGTTTTTTAATTAAAATCAATATTCATATCTAGTTATTATTTATGTCTATTAAATTGTTTATATATTGATTTTGTTATTAAAAAATATAATATAATTTAATACAAGGAGATCTCATACACCAAAGTCTACGAAGGTATACATACTCTATCCCTCTCTGAATTTGAACTTGAATTTGAACCTATGATTTCTTAAGAAAAAACAAATGTTCTTAACCATTAGATTTACTCAAACTATAAATCTTTAAATCTTAAATCACATTTATAGTTTTTTTTTTTTAACTTAAACTAATAAATAAAAATCACTATAACTATAAATTTCACTAACTACTAACTATTAACTATTAACTATTTTAACTATTAACTATTTTGAGTAATTTTTTTAAGCCGATGGGATTGATTCCTTTTCCATTTATTTTCCTTACAAAAGGAGCTATCAATGAAGTAGACTAAAGGAATGGTTGTTGCTTCATGGCAAGAACTCGTATGGAAAATGAATATGTGGTACCTAGTATACTTGGGCCAGTAAATGGGGAATTGCAATGTCTAATATTATTTTATGACGGTTTCGAATTCGCCCTCCCCATTGCCATCGATTATTCTCATATTGATATGTGGATTTTCTGTTTAGTTGATTAAATTAATATGTGTTTTCGATTTGGGATCAAACTAATCCAATCAAACTTTGGTCGTATTTTATTCAAAGGATGATGGCATTATATAGAAAATTAAAGGAATGGTTAGATAATGTTTTTTGATATTTTTTTGTTAATTAAATATTTTAATCTGATAAAACCATATAAAAATAGTATATTAATGTTCTCAATTAATATAAAATTTTAAATTTTATAAATAAAAATAAAAAAAATTGAAAAAATTAAAATTTATATGCTTTAAAAATTATTATACAAATATATAAGTAATGTAAAAGTCAAATAAAATATAATAATGTGAACATAATCTCTCAGGCCAAAAGACGTAGTTTTGAGGTCATACTAGTTACTTATAGCACTCATGGACCATGCACATTGCACTAAGCCATAACGCAGGTTATATATAAGAAATCATTATCATATTGCCCAATTGGATAATTATCCTCAATTAGCCCAATTGACTTAATTAAGATGATCATCCTAGTTTCCCAATTAGTTCCCCAATTATCTCAAAATTTCCAAATTTCTCATTTTAGGAATAAGGGGGGGACTTCTACAATCCAACATTATAAATATCATTTTTTTTTTTTCTCAATTTTTCCAATTGTCCAATTTTCCTCAATTAGCTTGGTTTGTCTAGTTAACCTCAATTAGTCCTAATTTTTTCAAATGAATTACTATACTAATTAAAATCAATTTCCCAATTAGCCTAATAAGCCCTACATGCGTCAATTTTCCATAATTTCCCTAATTGTACCATTATCCAAATTAGTCCCACTTCCACAATAGCCCTAATTTGCCTCAATTGCCCAAACTAGTTCAATTTTTCAAATTGCCCCAACTAGCCCTAATTTCCTAATTATACTAACTAGATAAACTATCCCCACTTCCCCACTACCTCTAATTAGCTCAATTTACGTGAATTTCCCAAGGTAGATCAATTTTCCCAATTGCTCCAATTTGCCCAATTTTGCCCCAATTTCCCTAGTTGTACCAATTAACTCCATTTTCCCTAGTTACTCAATTAACATTTTTTCCAAATTACCCCATTAACATACATAGCACAACAATTTTCAAGTTAGCCTAGTTTTCCTAATTAGAACTACTTTTCCTCATTAACCAATTTGCCTAATTTACTCAATTTCCTCAATTACCCCCAATCAACCTAGATTGCTTTAATTTCTCAATTATCCATAATTATCCCTAGTTATCCATTTAGCCACAATTTCCCAATTATTATAGATTATCCCTAATTAGCCTAATTTTCCCAATCATCCCTACTTGCTTAACTTTCCCCAATTGGTTGAATTTACCCCAATTTCTCCAATTAGCTTCAATTTCCACAATTATCCCAATTTGACCAACTTTCTCAATCAACACAATTATCCCAATTTTCTCTAATTGCATAAATTGCTCAATTATACCAATTACCTAAATTTCACCAATTATGTGAATTTGCTTAAAAACTATTTACTTATTTTATTCGAGATGCCAATCTATATTTAGTTTTATTTCTCTATTAAGGTGCATAGATATAATCTGAATTTTAAGCCTAAAGGGTTAGTTCAATTAGTTGTTGTCAATGCTACTTGGCATTTATCTAGTTCCATGCTAGCATTGTCCAGTTCCCATGGATCAAGTGCACTAGCCTATGTCTATCAGGTGCACTAGCCTATGCCGACATGTTTACTATAGATGATATCCATGGATGTAGGGAAGATTTCCTTCAGTTTATCATGAGGTTGTCCTTAGAAAAATAAACAAGAAGATATGATCCAAATTTAATGACATGAGAAAAACATTAACAACAGAACACAAAGGAATAACCCTCACCTTAGAAGTTGAACATGTAGAAATGATGAAACCCCATGAAGTTGAATTTGATCACTTTTGCATACAAACAACAATTTAAGCACACAATACACCATTGGAAAGATCTCAACAAGATCTATGGGATGATGTGTGTGTAACACAATCTAATGGGTTGGCTCAATCGGTTGTCTCCAATGTTGTTAAACATTTGGCTATTAATTAACATCATTTTGACCTCAATTGTGTTATTGCATCTTTGGTTGGTTGTTGCTCATTTGTGTTCCTGATAGCAATTGATTGCAACTTTGATCATATTCTCTCTGAGTCTTAACCATACAAGTTCAAGGAACACTCTTCTCCGAAAGCAATATAATCTGAAAATTATTAAGGCTATACTTCAAGATAATTCATCAAAATAGATCTTATTGTAAAGAGAATTATGCTATTGTCATTTCCAGTGTTGGTGCTCGAACCAACACTCATTCACTCTATTTGTCGTTGAATAACACATGCATGAATAAAAGGGACATACATAAAAATAGTTTAACTCAACAACAAACAAACAAAACTCCCAATTTCCTTGAAGAAAACAAAAACTCCATAAAAATGCTCTATTTTACATAGGAAAATTACAAATCCTTAAACACATGAGCCAAATTATTGCATTTATATAAAAGATTTCTTGCTATGTTTCACTCTCATTCCTGAATTGTTGAGCACATACAAGTAAATAATTGTTCTATTTGATTACCTTCCAAGATCTGCCTCCAAAAATCATGTCATTCTATTTTGTCTCTCTATTATTTTATGATGTTTTTAAGAGATGTCATCAAATATTATCAAAGTTGGTATCAACTCATTAAATGATTTGACCATTAATTAATATTTAAAGACCACTTAATGAAGCTTGATTAAGTGTTTTGTTTAATAAAGCTATTGAAAAAAACACTAGTAACTATTTTAATCACTAGACAACTTTGCATTAAATATCCTTAATTCAATGTCCAAAGCACAACTAAATTGTGTGAGACAATGCTAACTTTCAGTTCTCTAGACATTTCACATGAACATATAACAAAGTATGTGCATTCTTAACCTTCAAACCTAGTTTTTTTTCCAACCCATACACACTTAACCAATTTCTTCTTCTTATCCCCATGATTAAACTTGGCTCTGAGATAATTTCCTAACAACTTAGGTGATTTAGTATATATTGAGAGTGGTTTACCATGCACATATTAGCACTCATTACTAATTTTATTTTAAGATTTATTATTTTGCATGGATGTACAAGTTCTCTTCACCTCCATCATGCATAAGTGTTCACGCTATTTTTCAATGACAACACTATGATTTTCTCATGATGATATAAAGTCTATAGTGGTTGTGTCTTTTCACATAGATTTTGTGACTTTGTGTTTGGCTCTACCCTTTGGATGTAACAAACAAATATAATAAATTCATTTAAGGGTGTTTCTCATCATGTTTACTTTCATTTTGAGTTTTTAAATACATTTAAGTTATATAAATATAAATACATTTAAGTTATATAAATATAAATATATGGCATATGTTTACTTTCATTTTGAGTTTCTGAAACATTTAAGTTATATAAATATAAATATATTTAAGTTATATAAATATAAATACATTTAAGTTATATAAATATAAATATATTGCATATATTTTATTGGAATATTAATAAACAAATACAATAAATTCATTTAAGGTGATTTTGTTTACATGTTTACTTTCATTTTGAGTCTCTGAAACATTTGTTTATTTTTTTAATTTCTAAAATTTTTAAGTTATATAAATATAAATATAAATATATTTCATACATTTGATTGGAATGTTATATTTAAATTTGTACATCCTTATGCCTTCTAGGGGGAACCAACTAATGGGTGGCAACAGAGGGGTTTTAAAATCAAAGGTGGTGGATCCAGGATTGAACTTTCGGCAGTTCTCAAGAAGAGATCGATGGTTCTCAATCGAGGTCTATCTAAGTAAAGCAGCAAATCCATGTTCGTAAAGCCCGCAAAGCCAGCAAGCTGCAAGCCCACTGTAAAGTTATTGTCTCCAGTTCGCAATCAAGATCCGGCAAGATAGAGCTCGATCTCAGGTCTTCAGTCGCAAGATAGAGATCAGCAGACAGGTCGAAGCATTCCTTCTCTTAACTATCCATATATAACATGTTTCTATCTTTTTATCTAATGAATGTTTAAAATTTAAATTTTACACAAATACACTACATCAATAATACACTCATCCATGTGCCAAGGAAAAAATTAATGCCTTTTCCTCCCTTTCAAGGATGTAATATCAAAACACCATTTAAATTTTACACAAATACATTGCATCCATGTGCGAAGGAAAAAATTAATGCCTTTTCCTCCCTTCTAAGGATGTGATATCAAGACTTTTAGTTATAAATTGTCATAATTCTTAAAAAATATATATATATGTTTTTTTTTCCTTCCCTCCATGGATTGACTAATGATTTTGAATTCTTCAAAACTTGATGCCTTTTCCTTCACTCCATGGATTGACTAATGATTTGGAAATAGTTTTCCATGGATTGACTAATGATTTGGAAATAGTTTTTCTATTAGTGTAAAGCCACAAGAGGAATTTGACTTGAAGATAAAATAGTGGGGTTTGCACATGATCGTGTGAGACAACCATGTTACCATCAAATCAAATAAAGAAAGAGAAATCAACCATTGAGAATGGATGGATGAATGTTTTTTAATTCAATCATAATAATAATGAATAATGAATTATATTTAAAGATAAAATAGTGAGGTTTACACATGATCGTGGGAGACAACCATGTTACCATTGAGAATGGATGGATGAATGTTTTTTAATTGAATTATAATAATAATAAATAATGAATTATAATGATCGTGGGAGACAACCATGTTACCATCAAATAGAGAAATAGAGACCAACCATTGAGAATGGATGGATAAATGTTTTTTTAATTCCATAATAATAATAATAAAAATTAATAAATTATACTTTATAATAATATTACAATTAATAATGAATTATAGTTTATTTAATCATGAACTATACTTTATTTATTTATTATTTATTTATAATAATGTAAATTATAATTTTTAAATTACTTTCATTCATAATCATATATTATAGTTTATTTTTTCATTATTAGTCCTTGTCTTTAGGTCATGGATTATTGTAATCAGTTTGTTTATTTTTCATTAGTTTGACACAGAGTTCAATGCATTGAAAACGTTTTAATTTAAAGTTTTCTCAAACATAAAACATTTTCCTAAGTGCATTTCAATTTTAATCCTAAGTTTGAATTTGAGGTCTTATTTGACCTCTTTTCTTGGTTTTAAACTTAGGAAATCAAGTATAAATTTAAGAACATTCACATTGCTTTGATTTCAGCTGGATTGATGTTGAATTCTTAGTTGATATTAATCTCCAACATTAAATTTTTCAAATTTGAAACATATATTAATGTCCATGTAGAACTCTCATCTGACCTTCAATAACATATTAACGTATAACATATTAACTTGGCACAACATGTCCACAACTTCTCTTGCCACAACCATTATGCTGCTCTTGCCATGACCCACCATTTTTTATACGTGCCATTTCGCTCTTTCTCCCATTCCCTTTCATGCTCTTTCTTCTTTCTACCATTTCCTTTCATGCTCTTTCTTCTATACTGTCATTTCCTATGCTTTCTTACATTCCCTTTCCTGCTCTTTCTTCTATTTCTCTCCCTTCTACTTCTACCACTCCATCTATTCTCATTTCTACTTACTTCCATACATCGTCTATACCAGCTTCAATTCCATGCAGCTCAAATTCTCACTTCTATTTCCTTTCGTGTAGGAGCTCCAATTCCATCTAGACGAAGTTCGATATTGTAACTTACCTTGAACATGTTGAATTACCTAGGTGCGTTGTTGAATTACATGGAGAACCTGACACAATCGAGCTAAGAGTTGAACCAACACCAGGCATGTTATAGCCAAGATATTTTTTTTAATGGTAAGCTTAAGTGCCCATTTTCTCATTGATTTCTCTCACATTACAAAATTACAAATAAGAGATATTTGTTAATAATCATGATTACTTGCACTTTGTTTTCACACAAAGACAATTTATGCATATATGGATATCCTACTTAATCATGGGAGGTTAACTTGCATGTTCAAGAACTCCCACCGGATCTCCCAGAACCCGTTTTAGGTATCAATTTTTCAAGAGATAGCATGCAAAGAAAATATTGGCTTTCCATGGTTGCTCTGCATAGTGATGCTTGGTTTCTTTCCGTTGCTTTCTTCCATGGCGCTCGGTTTAACCAGAATGAGAGGTATTCATTTAGTTTCAATGTTTTTTCTGTTTCTAAATAATTTTTTAGTAGCACCACACAACACTAATTTTATTAGGAGTCATCATTATAAATTTTATTCTAATTTTGTCTCTCTTTACATCATCATTTTTGGTGATTTGATCATAGCCTTTCTTTGGATTTGCCTACAAATAATAGTCATCTTTATGGCCTATAGTTTAATAAGTTTTCATGCTTGCCACAATAGAAATTGAACTTGCTTGACACTTTAGCTACAAATACCAAGTTACTAGAGAAACAGTGAGCAGAAAAAAAAAAAACACAAATACTCTCATTATAGGTTAGAAATGTTGGAAACGGTGACAACAATTCATCCATGAATAGGATTTCAGATCCTATAAACCGGGGTTGGTTGCAACCAATGCGACCAAGTTAGAATATGGATGAGATTACATTTAATAATCAGTTTCTAATGTACATTGCTATAAATTTGATGTATGCCTGTAGAGGCTGGTGTGTCAGAGAGGAGTGAGACCCTACTGTAATCTCCATTAGCTTAATAATAAGACAACCGATACCTATGCTTGGTGGACATAGCCCAACATTTGGGTGAACCACGTAAATTGTTGTGTTCCTTGTCTGCATTTGTATTGATTGTCTTATGTTAATTTGTGTTTCCGCATTTGCAAACTACAACAAGTGGTATCAGAGCTGAGGAGGGCGCAGACTGGAAAAATCCGCTCACTGGAAGAGGCCGCATTGAAATCGTTGTGTTGAAAGGTTGCTTTGTGTTGAAAGAGACTCCCGCAAGAAGGGAGCGTTGTTTTTTGGCATCGACGCTTGGCTACCATTGCAAAGGGAGCGCCGGCGCTGGACAACAGGTCTAGGGGTGTGTTGATTAAATAAAATACGCTGGATTTTTAGAGGGAACACTGAGAGGGAGCCAACGATGACCTTACCGACCAAAGGGAGCGCCAACCGTGTAGTGCCCTTATGAGCTGCTCATTGTTTTGGTTCAGCGCACCCCTATATCCTCCAAAGGAGCGCTGACAAAGATTCGTATGAGGTTTTTCAAAAGTTAAATGTATACTTTTACATTTGGGAGTATTAAAGGTTTTATTATATTTGAGAATTAAAATATAATATGTAAAGATGGAGGATGTTGAAGGGTGGAGGAATAAGGTGGAGTGAATTTTTTATTAATTTTTTTTTTTAATAAAAGGTGAATGTATGTAATTTTTTTTTTTGAAAATTACACAAGATTATTTCTTCACATATTTTTTCTTAAGGGCCTTGGATATTACAAACAGTGGTGTTTGTTTCCTTTTTTTTATGTTTCCTCTAATGAAAAATATACAGAGTGCTAAGTTTGAAATTGAAAAGTTTAATGGCAAGAACAATTTCGAGATTTGGAAGGTTAAGATGCACAATCTACTCGTGCAACAAGGCGTGGTGAAGGCGCTTTTGGGAAAAGCAAAGCAGCCCGCATCCATAACAGACAAAGACTGGGATGAGATGGATGTGAGATCACTGAGTGCCATACGCCTGTGTTTGGCTGACGATGTACTGTTCAACATTGTTATAGAGAAGATAGCAGTCGGTTTGTGGTCAAAGTTGGAAAGCTTGTACATGACGAAATCCTTGACAAACAAGATCTTTCTGAAAAGACAATTGTATAGTTTGCGCATGAAGGAAGGTACGGAAATTATTGATCATCTAAATACTTTCAATACTCTTCTAGTCCAGTTGAATAGCATGGGAGTGAAATTTGAATCCGAAGATAAGGCAATTACATTATTGTGTTCTTTGCCCGCGTCATGGGATCATTTCGTTACCTCTATTAGTTTCAGTTCAACAGAAACTATTGATTTTGATGATATTGTTGGAGCTTTACTATCTGAGGAAACAAGGAAGAAATCCAATCTAAAAACCTCTACATCTGAGGCATTGGTGGTTAGAGGCAGACAAAAAGAAAGAGGACAGGGTCAGAGGGATTTCTCTTGGTCAAAGTCGAAAGGAAGAAAGAGAAAGCTCAAGTGTTGGTTTTGTGGAAAATCTAGACACCTAAAGAAGGACTGTTGGAAGCGACAACAAACCTCCAAAGAAGACCCTCCAAAAGAGACGAAGGAAGCAAATGCAACGGAAACAAGTTCAGCAACAGGTTCAGGTATAGTTGATGAAGTTTTATCAATTAGTATTGGTTCACATCATGATCAACATTGGATATTAGATTCTAGTGCTTCAAACCACATGTGTCTTCATAAACATTGGTTTATTACTTACCAGTCTATAGATGATGGAGTTGTTTACATGGGTAATAATATTTCATCTAAAGTTGTGGGAATTGGTAGCATCCGAATTAAAATGTTTGATGGAACTGTTAAAATACTAACTGATGTAAGACATGTAACTGATCTTAGGAAGAACCTAATCATTTTGGGAATCTTAGACAGAGGAGGCTATAAGACCATTGTTCAAGGTGGAGTTATGAAAGTCTACAAAGGAATTCTACTGGTTATGAAAGCAAAGAACGTTGGTAATCTGTTTCTATTAGAAGGGAGGACTGAATCAGATCATGCGACAGCGGTATCTGAGAATGACAGTGATTCTGTTCGACTGTGGCATCAACAGTTGGGTCATATGAGCGAACAAGGATTAAAGGTATTAACTAATCGCAAGTTACTTCCTAGCCTAAAGTCTTTAAAGTTAGATTTCTGCAAGCACTGTGTTTATGGAAAACAAAATAGGCAGAGATTTAAATCCGAAAGACACACTAGTGAAGGAATCCTAGACTATATCCATTCTGATGTTTGGGGACCATCCCCTACTATTTCATATGGAGGATCATCATATGTTGTAACTTTTATAGATGATTTCTCTAGGAAGGTGTGGATCTATATGTTAAAGAGTAAGGCTGATGTATTTACAGTTTTCAAGCAGTTTAGAACTTTATTGGAAAAGAGCACTGGTAGATCCATTATATGTTTAAGAACATATAATGGTGGTGAATTTACGTCAATGGAGTTTGAGAATTATTGCAAGGAATTTGGGATCGATAGGCATAAAACCACTGCCTATACTCCTCAGCAAAATGGAGTTGTTGAGCGCATGAACAAGACTCTTCTAGAGAGAGCAAGGAGTATGCTTAGTAACGCCAATTTGCAGCAGGAACTATGGGCAGAAGTAGTAACTACAGCTTGTTATCTGGTGAATCGATCACCATCAACAGCAATAGAATGCAAAATTATTGAGGAGGTATGGACAGGTCGCCCTTGTAATTATTCTAATCTTAAAGTTTTTGGTTGTGATGCCTATGCTCTAATTCTGAAACATCAGCGTTCTAAATTAGATCCAAAATAAAAAAGGCTTATCTTTGTTGGATATGGTGATGGTATTAAGGGGTACAGGTTGT
>ML827311.1:0-30799 GCA_009831015.1 Picea engelmannii | reverse complement strand
TAAACCGGGGTTGGTTGTAACCAATGCGACCAAGTTAGAATATGGATGAGATTACATTTAATAATCAGTTTCTAATGTACATTGCTATAAATTTGATGTATGCCCGTAGAGGCTGGTGTGTCAGAGAGGAGTGAGACCCTACTGTAACTCCATTAGCTGAATAATAAGACAACTGATATTTGGGTGAACCACGTAAATTGTTGTGTTCCTTGTCTGCATTTGTATTGATTGTCTTATGTTAATTTGTGTTTCCGCATTTGCAAACTACAACAAGAAAGACTTACCTGCTTCTCTTAGAATGAAATGGACAGAGACTCAACTGCATTGGGTCGGCTCGAACACACTCAATGCTAAAGCCAATCCTCAAACAAAAACTCTCTCTGTCTGGTTTCTCAGCTTTCATGTGCGAAAAAGGAGAGAGATTCAACAACGAGGTGCCCAGATGAGGTGATGACTCTACCCGAGCGACAACTCATGCAACCTTCTCCTTTTCCTCTTTCATAATGACTCGCTTTTCAAATATTGGGTTATCAATGCACATTTGTGAAGCATGCAATAATGCTCGTAGGAAAACGTGGTAGTGATCACTTGATTCAAGATCTAGGAAAATGTGGTAGGGATCACTTGATTCAAGCTCCAGGAGACACGTGTTGTGTCTTGCCAAGTGTTTTTCAAATTACCACTGACACTTATTTAAATTTGAGCACTGAGATTCCCTAGTTCAAAATCAAACCTATATGTTCTATTCATTTTAATTTATGTTGTTTTGTAACTCTATTTGCATATAGACGGTTGAAAAAGACCCCGGAAAAAATTAAGCGTGGCAGGATGGAACCTTAAATATCACAAGTTACAGATGCTATGTTATTGGTATCATGAATTCTTCATCCATCTGCTCTGTTAAGTGATTTCCTTTTCTGTTTGATTTGTTAAATGAAGAGGAGACGGGATGGTTAATGATAAATTATTTCCGATCATGCACTCGATTGAATATGATAAGTGTTTAGATCCCTAAAATTTTGTTGTTAAATGCTAAGTACCAGTGACCCACCGCCATCATCAGTACCAGTGATCCAAGGCTCAAGTCACTTATAATATTAATCTATACTTTTTGCAATTGTTATATTAAAAACTACTTAAATATTACCTTAAAATATTTTTTTAGTTTCTCAACTGGCATCACTTTACTATTACTTTTCAACTGGAAAATGCATATATAAAAAACAAAACCAAAGCCATATTGCCTTAAAAAAAAAAAATTTAGTTTCTAAACTTGCATCACATGTAATGATATTTACTATTACTTTTCAACTAAAAAATGCATATATAAAAAAACAAAAACAAAGCCATATAAAAGACTCAAGAACATAAAACGCTCATCGAAAATATGACTATTTTATTGCAAGCAAATAAATGGGATATGAAAATCTCTAAAACTCTCACCGTTACGTTAATTAAATTCAACCATAGCCTGGCATCGTCCACCTAGAGATAGCATACTACCGAACGTCTCAAGACTTTCGTTATGCAAATTAATTTGAAATATGTGTTGCATTTATTCAGCTTGTCAATGGATTTGTGTTCATATTGCCAATGCCTTTAAAATTCGATGGCAAACAGGTTATTTGTGGCAAAATGGAATGTGGGAGGTAAAACTCCTTCAAATGGCTTGAATTTGAAATTCAAATTGGTTTTTCCAAGACGAGAGCTAGGGTTTGGAGTAACTGCAAGCTAGGGTTTGACAGTCATTGCCATAGTAGAGGACAACATGAGCACCAAAGGGGGGGGGTAAGGGTACCCCCTCATACAAATAGGTAGTGGTAGATAGAGGGAAAGGGCCAAGAGGCGTAGTTTTCAAGGCACCAATGACAGGCACCTCGGGATCAGACCCAGAAAAAGATCAAGAAAGGAACCAGGGAAAAAGTGAGTGCACAGGAGAAGAATCTAGAGAAACTCAGAGTGAGGTGCAAGACACAGCGAAACCCAATGGGGAAGAAGGGCACAACCCGTGCAAACCCAAAACAACAATGATACCCAAGGTGATACTAGAGGATCCACAAATGGCATGCGCTAATCTGCAATTTCATGGTTTTGTGGCCCACAGAAAGAACATTGTGCAACTGGATTAAATATCATTGGAAGCCAAACGGAGAAGTGGAGCTCCACTTGGACTCAAAAGGATTCTTCACAATAGTATTCATGAACCTGGAGGACAGGGATAGAGTCTTTGAGGGAGGACCATACTTCCATGCCTGAGCAGGACTGTACATGCGGCCATGGAAGGAAAATTTCTCCCCAGAAAAAGAGACTTTCAAAAAGGTGTCAGTCTGGCTGAGATTTTATTCCTTACCTTTAGACTACTGGTTACCCTCTACTTTCGAAGAAATAGGAAACAAACTGGGGAAATATGTGAAGACCTCAGAAGCCACCCTAAAAAGGAGATATACATCTTTCGCAAGAATCTGCATAGAGATGGATGTGTCGGGAGCACTCCTAGAAGCCATAAGTCTAGAATTCAGGGATGAGGAATGGATCCAAAACATAGATTATGAACAGATCCCCTTAAGATACAGAAGATTACATGAACATGGCCACCTGATCAAATAATGCCCTATTAATAAAAAATAGGAAGTGGAAAACCCCAAACCATAGTAGGATGAGGATGGGTTTATAAACCGAACCCCAGAAGAAGAGTAGAACCCCAACAAGAAATAACCCGAAGACCCGGAATAAAATGGAAATATGGGAAAAAACCAATAAAGGGGTGGAAAATGAAAAGGATTCGACAAAATCTCAAGAAGTCAGAGAACAAGCAACAAACGAGCCCACCGATCGACCAATTAACAAGAAGGAATGGGGGAGTTTCGCAACCCTGATGGATGGAGAAATCAGAGACGACAACACCCCCATGCAAGAAGCAGAGGGAGATGAGGAAATTACCCCAAGCGAAGTAGGCACAGAAGATCCTGATCTCAGAGACCTTGTGGAAAGGGAAGGGATAGATCTCCCGAACATACTGGAGCAATGGAAAAAACAGGGAGTAGACAATGTACCAACAGAGAAACTTGACCGCATTCGGTACCTATTTCTCCTAAGGGAGGAAGCCAAATATAGAGGACTAAAGCGCACACACTGGGAGATCAGACACCTAAGAGTCAAAGCTGGTGAGGGACAACCACAACTCTCACCCAAGCAGATGCGGAGGAAAAAAGGCAGGAAATCAAATAGCGTAGCCCTACAGGAGCTTGGAGCGCTACTGATAAACTCAGGTAAGATCAAGAAACTCTTTCCCAACTCCCCCCCACATGTTTAGATTAAGGTTATAACTTGGAATGTAAGAGGCCTAAACAGCCCGAGAAAGCAAAGAATCCTTAGAAATAGACTAAAGCAGGAACAACCGGATCTCTATTTTATTTAAGAGATAAAATGAAATACAGACAGAATGGAGGCAATCAGTAAACAACAATGGTGCAAGTACAATATGGTGGCTATCGGAGGCCATTAAATGGAAGGAGGTATTCTCACTTTGTGGAACCCACAAGTACTGAGCCTAATAGCAGCTGAAGCGACCAGGCACACCCTTACGGTTCGCATGCAAATAATTGGAAACACAGAGGTGACTCTATGCACTAATGTGTATGGGCCCCAGGTGTCAGAGGAAAAGAGAGGAATGATACAAGACTTAGAAGATCTTAAAACCAGATCCAACAACCTCCAATGGATCCTGGCAGGGGACTTCAACATCATCACATCAATTGCGGAGAAAAAAGGAGGTACAAGAAGATTGGATAGGGATGTGGAAGAATTCTCAAAATTCATAGACACAACGGAGATGGTAGACCTCAAAACTAATAATGGTCAGTTCACCTAGAACAATAAACAGGTGAACCAGTATCAAGTAGCAACAAGACTCGACAGATTTCTAGTATCGGAGTCAATCATTAAGCAAGGGATAACCTTAGATTGCAACATCCTCCCCTGGGGGGGATCTGATCACTGGCCAGTGCAACTGGAAGCAGGCTTCCAAACCACACCAAAGAACAGACCCTTCAAATTTGAGAAATTCTAGATTGAACACCCGACTTTCAAGGAAAGAATCAAACAGTGGCGGTGGGAGGAGAAACCAGAGCAAGGGAAAAGGATGTTCAAACTCTATAAGAAAATAAAGTATATCAAATATAGGCTCAAGGAGTGGAACAAGGACACTTTTGGGAATATAAACCAAGAGAAAAACAACATAGAATAAAATATGGAAAAACTCCAGGAAACCTTCATTTCGGAGGGCTATACGGAGGAACGGAAAAAGGAAGAGATCCAGATGACCAGGGAATGGGAAGATCGATGCCAGCAGGAAGAAACACTTTGCCGAAAAAAGTCCTGTATCGGATGGCTAAAGGAAGGAGAACGGAACACCAAGTTTTTTCATAGAACAATCATGGCAAGAAGAGCCCATAACAAGATCCTAAAGATTAAGGACCAGGATGGAATAGAGCGAGAGTCACTTAAGGAGATTGAAACTACTCTGGTAAACCACTTCCACGGGATAGCCCAGGAACCCAACCAATATAGAACAAAGGCCATACAAAGGATAATCCAGCATATCCCCCACCTGGTCACCGAGGAACAAAATAACAACCTGAGAAAACCCATTATAGACGAGGAAATTGACCAAGTACTCTAGGAAATGTCCAATGGGAAAGCCCCAGGTCCAAATGGCTTCACAGTGGAGTTTTTCAAAGCCTGCTGGGAAATCGTCAAACATGACGTTTATAGGGTAATGGAAGACTCTAGAAGGTCAGCCTCCATTCTAAAAGCGCTAAATGCTACAATGATTACACTAATCCCCAAAGAGAATGAAGCCAAAACCCCTGATCGTTACAGACCTATAGCGCTGTGCAATGTGGTTTATAAGATAATCTACAAAGTTATAGAAAATATATTGAAAACCCTCCTAACCACTTTGGTATCACAAGAATAGGAAGGATTTGTGGAAGGAAGACATATAATGGACAATATCATCCATGCCCATGAGCTTATCCACACTCTGAAACTTCGGAAGAGAGGGGGAATGATAATACAACTGGACCTAGAAAAAGCTTATGACAAAATTAGTTGGCACTATATGGTCAAGACTTTGGAAGCCTTTGGTTTCACCCAGCACTGGATCAGCTAGATAATTAGCCTAGTATCCACAAAAATCTACTCACTACTAATAAATGGATCCCCTGCCAAACCTTTCTAGCCCACGAGAGGCATCAGACAAGGAGACCCATTGTCCCCCTTCCTTTTCATTCTGATGATGGAAGGTCTTAGTCGAAGCATAAAAAACGCAAATGCAACAGGTGAAATAACAGGTATAAAACCTTTAAAAAAATTCCCTACTTCCACACACCAACAGTTCGTGGATGACACCTTACTTCATGGCATACCCACGGTCAAGGAAGAAAAAGCCTACACATGAATCCTAGAAGAGTTTGGGGAAGCCTCGGGTGCAGAGATCAACCATTCCAAATCTATGATCTTCTTCTTCAATACCAACCCCGCAATCCAAAGAAATTTGGCCAACATTTTGGTATTTGAATGCAAAGCACTCCCAACTAAGTACTTGGGAATTCCCCTAACAGACAAAGCTTAAAAAATGTCAACTTCTGTAATGATCCCTTTTCTACGACTACAAGCGAAGAGGAAGTGCAATTTTTTTTTGTTTTTAGGAAAGAAGACAATGACGAAAACAATTTAACCACACCACTGATGGCGAACACAAGCACGCAGTCCAGGAAATAGGAAACTATGACTCCATGCACTGGCACAAGGGAAACTGGGCGGAACATGCATAGAACAACAAAGAGGAACAACTACCCGCCCGACATAAAAAAGACCACGCCTACAATCTAGGGAACAACATCCTCCTCCTGACACAACGATCTTGACGACCAAACACTAGAACCTCAAGGCGCGCAAACCTCAATATGCAGAGCATACCAAAGCAACTCCATAAAACGAGCCTCGTACTCGGACACCGTACGACCACCCTATCGTAAGGCGTTGAACTCGTTGAGTTGACACTTAATGAATTCCTCTAATAGGTACCTCTCTTGGAACCGTTCCTCGAACAGTTCCCATGACATGCCTTCGACGACCATGTTGAGTTGCGGCAGGAGCGTCTTCCACCATAGAAGAGCACTTCCCTTCAATTGAAATACCACCATGTGGACCTTCATGTTGGAGGTATAGTCATGAAGTGCAAATCACATCGCCATATTCTCCGTCCATTCCTCGGCGACTACGCCGTCCGGGGCACCAAAGAACTAAGGAAATTTGACCTTCTCGAGTTCATGGTGAATGCTACCAGTACCGATCGGAGTACGTGGTGGACCCTCAGTGGGTGTCGATGCCATGGCCTCCTCTCTTTCGAAACGGCTGATCAGTGCCTCAGACATGCGCTAAAAATATCTCATTAGTCCAACCACATCACCCACCGCTATTTGCTCCTGCCCGACAACCTGTTCGTCTCCCTAGGGGTTAGACCCCTTTGGCATGGATGCTACTAGAGGCGTCGCGCCTCCTCCCCTAGCACCCCATCATCCGACTCCACGATGTCCTCTAACCATGATTACCTGCATGAAACAAGTCAACTTAATTAGCAACATTATAATAAAAAATCATATCAACGAAAGTGGTGGTGATCCCAAGTCACGGTTTGAACCGGCTCTGATACCATATGTAACGATCCCTTCTGTACGACTAGAAGCGAAGTGGAAGTGCAATTTTTTTTGTTTTTAGGAAAGAAGGCGACGACGACAACAGTTTAACCACACCATTGACGATGAATGCAAGCACGCAGTCCAGGCAAAAGACAACTATGACTCCACGCACTGGCACAAGGAAAACTAGGCGCAACATGCATAGAAAAATAAAGAGGAACGACTACCCGTCCAATGCAAATAATACCACGCCTACAAGCTAAGGAACAACATCCCCCTCCCGACACAATGACCTTGACAACCAAATACTAGAACCTCAAGGTGCACGAACCCAACTCATGAAGGTGTTCAACCCATGCACCAAAAGCAAACTTACAACACTCCACAACACTCACTCGGAAGGTACCGACTCCGACCAAGTTATCATTCGCCACTATCCAATAGGGCATGCCATGATCCCCTCATCAGGAATCATGCCATCCCCAGATGATAGACACGTCAATAACCTTGGCGCAACAATCCTAATGGGACCAAGGATTCAAGAAAATCCAGCATGCTAGGAGGCGAAACAATTGACACAAGACTGCACCCACACCCCAACAATAGGTCGACGAGATGCAAGAGGATGACGACAAGGAAGACGCAAGCCAACACATGACTTTGTCAACAACCCAACCCTTTAATCATGTATGAATTAGTCGATAATTACAATTTCTACATTAACCTTAAATACAATCTACCTGGGCAATTCTAAATTGATCCATAATTACAATCTAACTTAGCAATTAACATTGTATAACCCATTAACAACATCATTGTAGCTTGCTACAAGTATAACACTTATTAACAAATTAATTTACAACATGCCTTCTAGCTATTAACCGTACTAAATTAACAAGTTGTCTATTAACACTAAAAAGAACTGCTGAGAAATGACTATGCCATTTAAGCGAACTAATTTCATGTGGTTTAAAAAAAACAATCGTCAATTCGACGCTACTCGACGAATTTTAATGCTATCTTTTTGTTTTAATATTTAATGTCATATTAGGCTAATCAATGCACACTTGATGTTAATATTAACTATATCCTACAACATTAATTATCATTGCTAATTAAGAAAAGGAGGAACATTGTCCAGAAATAATAAAGCCAATTAAAAACATTGTCAGGTAAAGTAAAACGCGTGGGTAACAGATAGAAATTTTTAAAGGCAGAATCACAATCTTCATAAAGGTGAAATCACAGTCTCATAAAGGTAAAAATTCACCATGCAACAAAGGTAACAGTTAGCCTTTTTTTAAAGGCATCTCGTAGTCTTCAGAGGGAAATTTTGCAGTCTCATAAAGGTAAAAATTCACCATGCTGCAAAGGTAACAGATGGCAGTTATTTTTGGCAAAAATTGCAGGCAAACAAGGGCAACGAATTGCAATTTACAGGTGGAATCGTTGCTCTTGTTACATCAGAAAAATCACGATGCCCTTCAACTTCATGTATGGAAATCGCAATGCATCTCTGTGTAAATGAAAATGCTACTGGGAGGATACAAATCGCAGACCCACCTTTAATGCATCGTCAGCCATAAAATGCAGTCAAAGGTAGGTGACGACAAATCAGAGTTGATTTTGTTTTGTGAAAAAGAAATACAGACAACATATTGGTTCTATGAACCAACTACTCCACACTTTCTGACAAGTGAAAATTAAGTGAATTTTAACCACAACGACCAAGCCAAAATGAACTAAACGCACTCACACCCAAAATCATTGTAAGAAATTTATAAAAATACAGTGATACCAGAAACGTGGTTGTGACACGTGCTTTAAGAGTATATGGCTATCAAATTTTATATAATATTATTGTATTATCATAGCGGAAGCATTGTGCATCCTATACCCTCTATACAACTCGTTGTCATAACAAATTTCACCGTGGAAGCCAAGGAAACTGTTGGAATACATTTGAAAGGAACACAATTAAAAGGGAAAAGAAACGCATGTGCGTCCCTCTAATTGGAGACACAACACTGTCAATTAAATTTAAAACGCAGGTGAGAATTAACCTTCATTAAAAACGTAGGTAAAACATCAGACGTAGTCTCTCATCTTACATCCAATGCCTCAACAACCCAACACAGGTTAATTCTAGAGGGTAAGCATAAAATTGCTACCAACAGACATCAAACTCGCAGGGAACAACTTGATAACGCCGCTGGGTGAAATGGCCAACTAAATCCTGTGTGGAAAGCTTAAAAGAAAAACGTTGATGTATAAAAATCACTGACAATGAAAGTAAATTGTAGTCACTACGCAGATTGCAGACGACAAGTAAATCACAGTCCCCAATGTAAATTCCAGTCAAGTAAAGGGAATCACAGTAAGAAAAAGAAGAATGAGATCACATTCAAATGATAATGTAAATCGCTGACATGCCCAAAAACGCCCAGTAATAAAATCACAGTCAACAATAAAATTTAAGGGGATTCCCTGAGTGAATTTCTGGGTAGGATGCCGAAAATATCCAGAACCAAAAACGCAGAGATAAGTGGTTTGATGCAGATAAATCCATCACAAAAAAGTGCAATACCATCAATCAACCAAGAACAATCAGAAGGGGTAGACGGCTGGCAGGAACATCCTTCGCTCATCATCCACGCACACAAAAGCAGGGCGTTTGGAATCATAGGTCTATTAACATCGAAGTGATGACCATAGATCCAGCTCTTGGCTAACTGCTAAGGCATGGACTAATGAGCTAGGGACAAAGGCGAGAGAAAAAAAATAAACCGCAAATCATCACAAATCAATAAAACCATAGGATGGTCAAAACAATCAAGGATTGAAGCCAAGGGAATCAATCAACAACGAGCTTATTTCCATGGGGGATATTCAATTATCAATTAAAATTCTAAGTCAATCGTTTTATTTACCCAATTAAAAATACAGAACTAAAAGCGTAAGTATACTAACAAACTACCATGCAGAAATAAAGGAAGCGTATTGTAGCCCAAGTCGCCCACTCTGAATTGTTGTCCTGCGTGCTCCATGCAGCTCCCACTTGTCGACCGATGAGACTTCACCGGTACCTCCCAGCCAATGCTAGGGGTACAATTCTTCCCCCTTAGCCTCTCGAGCCGCAAAGGGGCCACCCACACTAAAACAGAGAGCAGCTAGCTCCCAGCTCACCTTGCAAGGTTGAGCTACCACTCCTCACCAAGCTGGGTATCCCAACTCCCACAAGCTAAGTCAGTCAAGTCTAAAATTATACAGCGTAACGTTATGCATAACAGAAGAGATCCATCATCCTCCTCCTTCCTCCTTTATATAGATTTTCTAAGTCATTTACTTTCCCAAAATGCCACTTAATTCATTGTTCAAAATTTAATTCATAATAATCCTCCCCGTACATGTGTCACCCATCCCCTTCATTGCACCATAAATTAATTTCATTAATTAATTAATCACTCATATTTCCCTGACCCACCTAAAAGCACTCCTTGAATCGCTCCTAGGTGTCCCCATATTCCCTTACAAGTTTTAATGACCTTCCCCCTTACTAAATTACTAGTTGAGTTTAATTTAGAAAGTTCTTAAATGCTAGATACCTTACTAAGTTAGACTTTCAGATTTTTTCCTTGGGTTTCCTTTTTCTTTTTAAGTTTCCCGCTTTTTTCCTAGTTTCCTAATTCTTTTAAATTTCTATCTTTCCTTTTTCATTTAAAACTCAAATTGGCAGGTGTAGAAATTAACTTTTCCCTTTTTCCTTTTTAATTAATAAATTTTTATTAGCATAAGTGACAAAACAATTATTTCCCCTTTTTCCCTTTTTAAATTTTATCCCCAAAAGATTTTTATAAATTAAATGAATTACTTACCCCCTTCTCATCACATGAATAATGATGATTATCATTATTAATTGTTTATTTTAATTTCTTATTTTTATATAAAAAGATAAAAAAAAAAAAAATTATCACAAGTATCACTTAGACCTAGACTTTATTTTCCAAGGTTGGGCAACATTTTATTAGGGGAAAAGTTTTAAATCTTTCTTATCACGTTATTCTTCCTAAGGCCATCTAGGTTTATCCATTTATTAATTAACAATGCGACGTGCCCTTCAGGACGCACTAGGTTCTCCAAGGGTGCCACTCGCCTCAATCTGTTTCCCTTGCGCGACATACCCTTCAGGACGCACTACGTGCTCCAAGGGTGCCACTCACCTCTTTCCATTTTTCTTACACGACGTGCCCTTCAAGACGCACTACATGCTCCAAGGGTGCCACACGCCTCTTGACTGACTTGGCAGACATCAAAATCCCTGGAGTCAATACTCTGCCAGGTGATCTTATGGAAGACTAAGGGCCTCTAAGGAATAATTCCCCTACCTTATTGTGCACCCATTAGAATCATCGTGAGCGACTGTCGCAGTCGTCCCTCACGACATCATAGGTATTCTCAAACTAGGTAGTCGTTAACCTACAGTTCGAGCCACAACAAGAGTGCTAGTAGGTTGTGGCAAGGTTGTTGTCCACACCTCTCCCTCAACGTCTCTGGTAGTCATGCGTGACCCCTCTACTCCACATGTGAGTCTGGTCGTCAAGCTATCGTCAACCTGCATCATTAACGAATCATGTCAGATATAATATCCATAATCATATCATCTAATCATATGCACAAATGTCATATATACAACAATCAAACCCCCAATAGTTCACTCCCTGACTCAATCCAGAGTCTAAGGGGTTCCATCGATGCCTCTGCATCCTCGAGGTCCAAAATCCTGCACACTCAGGAAAATTGAGTCAATAGCACCTGTCTATGTCAATGCAACCAAACAACATGTCATCAATTCATAACGCCTCATAATCATAAATCAAAATCCCAAAAGTATAATAATCTGGATCACTTGTGAGCAAGTGTCCTCAAAGAATAAGTTGGCTTAGTGTGGGCAAGAGCAGGATGTTACATACACCCCCTCTTGGTCCAAACTTTGTCCCAAAGTTTCATAGTATATAAGTGTCGAAATAATGTGTATAAAAGTATCATAATTCTATCTATCAAACAAAAATGGAAACTGTTGGCACATATCATATGCGTCCTCCCAGGTCACCGAGTGCGGACTATAGTTGTCCCAATGGACCTTGGCTTGATCTACTGTTCAACGTCGTAACTTTCGAATGCGATGATCCAGGATGTGAATCGGCTCAACCATCAATGCCCCCTCGTCCGATACCTGCAAGGAACTCATGTAAATAACATGTGTAGGATCACTAATATAATGTCTCAAAACAGATACGTGAAAAACATCGTACATACGCCTCAAAGAATCAGGAAAGGATAGTTGATAGGCCACAGGCCCCTTCCTCTCCATAGTATTGAAAGGTCCCATGAACCTAGGAGAGAGTTTATCTCCCCTTCCAAACTTGATCGAACTCTTATGCGGTTTTACCCGCAAGAAGACTCGATCACCAACTTCGTAACTACGGTCGAAATGATGCACATCAACATAACTCTTCTGTCGATCCTGCTCTTGTTTAATCCTTTGTCTTATTGTTTGCATTTTCTCTTCCATTTCTTGGATTTCTTCTGATCCCACCAAGACCCTATCCTCAAGCCGATCCGAACTCAAAGGTGTCTGGCATGGTCGCTCATAAAGAAAATCGAAGGGCGCCATCTTAATGGTGCTTTGCTAACTATTGTTATAGGCAAATTATACCAGTGGCAAGAATTTTCCCCAACACTTTTGTTGGTCCATCACGTACATGCGCAACATGTCCTCCAAGGTCTGGTTCGTTTATTCGGTCTGCCTGTTAGTCTCCAGGTGATACGCAGTACTGAAGTTAAGTTGGGTTCCCAAGGCCTCTTGGAAACTCGTCCAAAATCGTCCGATAAACAGCGATCCTCAATCAGATATAATCCTCTTAGGCACACCATGCAGCCTCACAATCTCACTAATGAAAACTCTAGCTATGTCAGGTGCCTAATATGTCATATGCACAGTAATAAAATTAGCACTCTTCGTCAGAGTGTCAACTACTACAAAAATCGAATCATGTCTCCTTACCGTCAGTGGCAATCCAACAATAAAATCTATCGAAATAACCTCCCATTTCAATTTCAGAATAGTGTGCGGTTGTAGTAATCTTGTTGGGTGTCTATGTTCAGCCTTTACCTACTGACATTCTAGACATCTGGCCACACAGTTGACTATGTTTGCCTTCATCCCTTTCCAGAAGAATAAGGGTTTAAGGTCTGCCCTCATCTTCGTGACTCCCAAGTGAGCCATGTATACTACTCTATGAGCCTTGTTTAGGATCAAGCTCCTCAATTCGTCATTTGGTAGTATGTAAATCCGATTGTTAAACCTCAATAATCCATCGTCGTCAAATGTAAATCCTTGAAATATTGGTACCATCATTGTGTTTTGTTCGATAAAATCCTCGACCTCTTTGTACCAGTCATCATTGTGCTGTAAAGTTAGAATATTTTCATGAAGATTCGTCTGAAAGGAAAAACTGAAAATATGTGTGGTCTCCGACTCAATGCATCTGCCACTTGGTTCATTGTTCCTTTTATGTAAGAAATCTTGAAATCATACTCACTAAGCAGTTCTGACCAACGTCGTTGTCACGCATTCAGGTTGCTTTGCGTAAAGATGTGATGTAGTCTACAGTGGTCCATCTTTAGTTCAAATTTTCGTCCAACAAGGTAGTGTATCCAAAACTTCAAGGCATATACAATGGCTAACAACTCCAAATCGTGCGTCACATAGTTCTCCTCATGCCTTCTCAGTTTCCTAGAGATATAAGCTATCACTCAATCGTCTTGCATCAAGACTCCGCCTAAGCCTTCCTTGGATGCGTCAGTGCATTCCAAGAAGTCGACATCCATGTCAAAGACCTTAAGTATCAGTGTTGTTGTCAATATCTCCTTGAGCCTCCGAAATGCTTCCGCACATTTCTCGGTCCAAACAAACTTCTTGTTCTTCTTCTACAATTCTTTGATCGGATTTTCTATCTTCGAAAATCCCTCGACGAACTGTCGATAGTATCCTGCTAAACCCATGAAGCTACACACTTCTGGGACATTCGTCGACACATGCCCTTCCATAATATCCTCGACCTTTGCTAGATCCACAATGATACCTTCGTCGGAGATGACATGCCCTAAGTAGTGAATCTTCAATTGATAAAATGAGCATTTGGACAACTTCCCATACAATTTGTGCTCTCGTAGACACTGTAGTACCAAGCGCAAGTTCTCTTCATTCTCCTCCATCATCCGAGAGTAAATCAAAATATCATCAATGAATACTTGGATGATAGTGTCCAAGTACTCGCAGAACACCTCATTCATCAAACTCATAAATACCCCTGGGGCGTTTGTCAGTCCAAACAGTAAAACAATAAACTTGTAATGTACAAACCTTGTCTTAAAGGTTGTCTTAGGAACGTCATCCTCCTTGATCCGTAACTGGTGATACCCTGATCGAAAATCGATCTTTGAGAACAATGTCACACCCTTCATTTGATCGAACAGATCATCAATCCTCAGCAATGAATATTGATTCTTGATCGTTGCCTTGTTCAATTGACAGTATAAAATGGAGAGCCTCCACAAACCATCCTTATTTCGTATGAAAATAACAGACGCACCCCACAGTGACACACTTGGATGTATCAGTCCCAATTCCAACAATTCCTTCAGTTGCATTCTCAACTCCTGTAACTCGAGGGTAGACATATGATAAGTCATTTGAGCTATCAATTTAGTCCCCATTTTTAGGTCTATAGTAAACTCCAATTCCCTCTCCGACGACATCCCAGGTAACTCCTTTGGAAAGATGTCTGCAAACTCTCTCACCACAGGAAGGTGTTCTAGACCTTTTGCTACTCCCTTCTTGTTTAACACAAGGATCGCATAAATCTTACATCCCTTGTGCATGCTCTTTCGTAGCTGCAAGGAAGAGATGAACCTCAGGGAAAATCCCTGGTTCCATCCTACAATCACGCGTCTTTGTCCCTTGTCATCGACCAAGCTCAATCGTTTCATCTTACACTTGAGTATCGCCTCATGCGATTCCAACTAGTCCATACCGATCACGACGTCATAACATCCTAAGATCGTGACGTATAGGTTGGCCTTGGTGACAAACTCTCCCAGGTTAAGGGTACATCCCTTAACCTTTCCTCCAACCTTTTTTTGAGCTCCAGAAGACATATCTACGAAGCTAAACTCTTCCTGTTCGACTGCCTTTACCTTAATCCTTTTTAGTGCTGCACCAAAAATGAAAGTCTCGGTAGCACTGGGATCTATCAAAATACTAAGGGTCTGGTCAATGACGGTACCTGGCATCTCGAGCATAGTCGACTGGTGCTCTGCTTGGCAATTATTCACTGCTGCATGAATCTGATGGGCCTTGCCCATATCTCCCATGGTAGCAGATTTGGCTGATCCAGATGCTCTATTCCTCTCCACAGGGAAGTCGCGCTAGTAGTGTGGCTCCCCACACGTCCAAAACCCCTTCTTCGGTCCAATACTCTTGGTACCCGAAGTAGAAGATGACGACCCACCGACCTGGAATCCTGGTTTGTTCTACTGAATAGGCCTAAACTATTGTTGTTGCATTCGACGCTGCTATTGATGTTGTGGTCCCCGATAAGGTGTCCGTTGTTGAGGCGTCAGTCTTGCATAAGGACTCCTCAGAGTCCTTCCTTGCAGGCATCTGTACATACGAGGAAATCATTATTTGGGTCTGCAATCTTTAGTACGGGTGCATGGGTCAAGAGGTATTTCAGTTCCTGAAATCTTTCTTCACATTTTGATGTCCAAATGAATTTGATCTCATTTTTTTAAAGGGCAGTGATTGGACATCCAGTCTTGGAAAATCCTTTTATGAACCTTCTATAGTATCCAGCTAAGCCCATGAAGGATCTGATATCTGATACATCCTTTGGGGTAGGCCATTCCATAATAGATATGATCTTATTGGGGTCCACTGCCACCCCTTCCTTAGAAATTACATGGCCTAATTAATGGACTTGCTTTTGAAAGGAGTCGCACTTGCTAAACTTAACATAGAGTTGATTCTCTCTTAATACTTGAAGTATGAGTCTAATATGTTCTCTGTGCTCCTCCTTGTTCTTGGATTATATTAGGATATCATCAATGAAAACCAATACAAATTTGTCGAGAAAATTGTTGAGTACATTATTCATCAAACACATAAAAGTGGCAGGGGCATTGGTTAACCCAAATGGCACCACCACAAATTCATAGTGACCATACCTCATTCTGAAGGTTGTTTTGCGGATGTCTTCATCCTTAATCCAGACTTGGTGGTATCTAGACCTCAAGTCGATCTTCGAGAAGATGGTATCACCTCCTAGTTGTTCGAACAAGTCATCGATTATGGGTAAGGGGTATTTTTTCTTTATGGTTGTCTTATTGAGTTGTCTATAATCTATGCACAATCGGAGTGTGTCATCTTTATTTTTCACAAACAAGATGGGTGCTCCCCACGGAGATACACTAAGTCGGATGTAGCCTTTTCCATCATCTCCTTTAGCTATATCTTGAGCTCAAACAACTCTAGTGTGCTCATCCTATATGACATTCTATATGTTGGTATTGCTCCTGGTGTAGGCTCTATCAAGAAGTCAATATCCCTTCTCGGAGGTAGACCCGATACTTCTTCGGGGAACACGTCCTTGTATTCTCTTAATATGGGGTGGTCCTCTAGGTTTGGTTTGTCGTCCTCAACGGATTCCAACACCTATATTGCATATAAGGAACATCTTTTTCTACAATACTTCTTCATTTAAAGGGTCGATATTTGTCTCACTAAGACAGGCTTCTGAAACCCTTGGAGTGTCATCTTTCTCCCTTCTTCGTTTATACATTCTAAAGTTTTATGATAACAGTCCACTTTAGTTTTATAAGAAACCAACCAATCCATACCAATCAACAAGTCATACGATCCCAGGGGAAGTATGTTAAGGGTCGCTTGGGTGGGCAATCCACCCATGATGAATTGATAGGCTGGTATGGCCTCTGCCACCTTTCTTTTGGTCCTAGTGGCTAATTGCACCAACCACGGTTTAACATGTCTAATTGGTTGCAATTTACACTTATCAACAGCCTGAGGGGCCACATAACTCAAATTAGAACCTGGGTAAATTAAAATAGAAACTAGATGGTTGGTGATCATACCTTCGAGCTCCACTACTGAAGCTTGGTGGTTAGCTTGATTATTGTCCAAGGTTGCATAGATTCGTGGCATGCTCCTAGTCACATCATTGACAGTGGTAGCTTCTTGGATATTGTAGACTCTCTTATTGTTCTATTGCCTGTGTGGGCAGTCCCTCAATTTATGATCTTCTCCACAACCCCAACATTTTAAGGGTTCCTTCTTGAGGTTATTGGTCTTTGTTGGGACTGTCTTAAAAGGTTTATTTCCACTTTGAGAGGGGGAATTTTGTTGATATACACTTCTGCAGGAAGGCTTCCTCTAGAATATTTTCCATAGTTCTTAAATATTGAGGATTTAAACCTTTTCTTCTAGAATCCCGAACTACTCTTGTTCTTCTAGTCCTCATGGGATCTTGTCTTACTTCCAAATTGTTCATAACAATTCCTCGCCTTCTGGATAGCTTCTTCTAATGTCTTTGGTTCGTCGAACTCAATCCTGTCCCGGTAGGTCTAAGGTAACCCGGTAATGAACCGCTGCATTTTATCTTTTTCATCTTTTATGTAGGGTACATACCTCACTAGTTCAAATAATTTATTGTCAAATTCATCTATGGTGAGATGCCCCAAATGGAGCTCATATAATTCCTTAGTTTTCCCATCCATGTAATTTTCTGACATATATTGCTTCCTGAAGTGTTTCTCACACTGTTTCCATCACAAGTCCTTCCCATGGAATCCTTTCACATTCCTAAGGTCTTCCCACCATATGGAGGCATTTCCATTCAGGTTGAAGATGGTTATTCTAGCCTTCAAGTTTTTAGAGTAGTGATGGACTTTGAAATACTTCTTTAAACCAAGCAGCCAAGCTTCCACCTCTTCTCCCTTCTTAATCTCTCCGTCGAAAGAGGGTGGTTTGGCTTTCTTGAACTCTTCAGGACCATGGGTTTTGGAACGCTTCTGCTTCTTTCCTTTCATGTGAGAATGTGATCTGAACTTGCTACTAGAAGATCCTTCAAGGTTGTCAACTTCCTTTCCATTAGACTCTCCTGATGAGTGTCCCCTACCTCCAGGTTGGACCTTCTTCATGGTACTTCTCCCAGTGGGGTCACTTATGGAGTCATGTTTTCGAGTCTCAAGTGGACACTGACTTCTCTTCTTGTGTCGTCGGTCCACATGACTAGTTGTGGGTTCATGCTGCAGTTGTCTCTGTATGTCGGATAAGCTCTGTAGCAAGACTGCATTAATTTATGTTTGTTTCTCTTTCTCCTTTATCAATCTCTTATTGTCAGCCTTGAAACTCTATAACTTGACCCTGAGGCTCCTTATAGTTTCAGCCAGATCTGGAGGGGTTTCCACTGCCCTCCTTTCATCATATTCTCCTTCTCTATTGTGGGATCCATCCCCCACTTCATGAAACATCACCATCCTTTAGTCTTGGATTTCTCCCCGTGATTCACTGACTTCTCGAGCGTTGAAAAAAGAACTCATTGTTAGCTAACAGTATATCAGTTTATGAACAATACACGATTCAATTTCTTAAATGCATACACTCAGTAGGAAGTTTCACTCTTTTCTTTAATAACATTTTTAACCAGACTTTTAAGAAAGAGGCAAGGTAGGGTGTCACTCCTTTAAAAGTACTCCCAATAGTGTTTTTAAGTGACTCGTCCGTAAGCCCAAACAGGCCAAGTGTTGTAACCATGCTCTGATACCAATTTGTAACACACCCACGACGAGGAATAAAAATTTTCGCTTTGTTTTTCTTAAAGGATGGAATATCCATTCATGGTTCCTAATTTGGAAGGTCGGGGGACCAGTCCGACCTCCTGATCAAGGATCTTCTATTCTGAAGCCAAACAATTATCTGAGACCTTGATAGTCGCGTTCTATAGTTAAACAGATAACCTTTTGGTTTCTTGGTGCAGGTTTAAGGGCACACGCAACCTTCCCTTTCGCCCTGCTGCGAAAAATCAGAGTGTCGGGCATTGACTCCTTTTGTTTGATAAGCCACCTCTTGATGTGACCTCTACGATGGCCATGCAATTGCGGGCACGACCACAAGCGGTTTGGAGTCAAATTGCTTTTGGGCCCAGAATGCTCTTACAACCTCCACGTGTCCTCTTGACGAAACCACGGCTTAAATTGCGATCCACCTTCAATATCTTAAACTCCTCACATCTCTAGTCCCTACAATGCTACAGGATCGTCGATCTCACGATCTTGACGATAACAGATAAATCGACAATTCAGATATGCACTTATCTCTTCTGATCTTGGTTCTTACGGAATTTCAAATTCCCACATACTCTTGCGTTAATCTTCTCGCGTTAGATCGACGATCCATGACCATCCTTGATCCAACGATCTAGATCACATCGCAACTTTGTGTTTCAGAATTTTAGTCACTTATGGTCCTACTAGGACCCTATCCTCAAGTCTATCCTCACTCAGTGGCATCTGACACGATCTCCCATAAAGAAAGTCAAATGGTGCCATCTTAATGGTACTTTGGTAGTTGTTGTTGTACGCAAGCTCTACCAGTGGCAAGAATTCCTCCCAACGCTTTTATTGGTCCATCACGTACATACACAACATATCTTTCAAAAATTGGTTCATTCTTTCTGTCTTCTCGTCTGTCTCCGAGTGATACGTCGTACTAAATTTTAGTTGTGTTCCAAAGGCCTCTTGGAAACTGGTCCAAAAATGTCTTGTAAACACGGATCCTCTATCGGATATGATCCTTTTAGGCATGCCATGTAATCTCATAATCTCCCTGATAAAACTCTAGCTATGTCTTGCACCTAATACGTCGTATGGACAAGAATAAAATGTGCACTCTTTGTTAGAGTGCCAACTACCACGAAAATCGATTTGTGCCTCCTTGTCGTCAACGACAATTCCACAATAAAGTCCATCGAAATGACCTCCCATTTAGATTCTGGAATAGCGTGTGGTTGTAGTAATCATGTCGGATGTCTATGTTCAGCCTTCACTTGCTAGCAATCTAGAAATATCGCCATGTAGTTAACTATGTTCACCTTCATTCCTTTCCAGAAGAATAAGGGCTTAAGTTATGCCCTCATATTTGTGACTCCTGGATGAGCCAAGTACACTGCTCTATGAGCTTTGTTTAAGATCAAACTTCTCAATTCATCATTAGACAGTACGTAAATCTGATTATTATACCTCATCAATCTGTCATTGTCAAATGCATATCCTTCAAACTTTGGTACCAACATGGTGTCTTGTCAGATATTTTCCTTAACCTCTTTATACCAATCATCATCGCACTATGTAGTTAGAATATTTTCTCGAAGATTCATCTGAAGAGGTATCACCGAAAATATGCGTGGTCTCCAACTCAATGCATCCACCATTCTGTTCTTTGTTCCTTTTATGTAGGAAATCTCAAAATCGTACTCGCTAAGTAGTTCTGACCAACGCCTTTGTCGCGCATTCAAGTCACTTTGCATAAAAATGTGTTGCAAACGACAGTGGTCTATTTTTAGTTGAAATTTATGTCCAATCAGGTAGTAACTCCACATTCTCAAGGCATGCACAATGAACAATAACTCCAAATCATGCGTCATGTAGTACTTCTCATGTTTTCTTAATTTCCTTGAGATGTAAGCGATCACTAGACCGTCTTGCATCAAGACTCCACCTAAGCCTTCCTTGGATGAGTCCGTGCATACCAATAATTCCTCGTCCATGTCGGGGACTTTTAGTATCGGCGATGTCGTCAACAACTCCTTGAGCCTTCGAAATGCTTCTGCGAATTTCTCAGTCCATACAAACTTCTTTAATCATTATAATTTGTAGTTTGTAATCATACAAACTCCATATAATATTTATAATTTGTAATCATTGATAATATTAAGATGAACCCCTATTAACCCTAACCCCAAATCAATAGTCCTTAAACCCTATGTCCCCTATGCCCTAGTCCATAAGCCCTCAAACCCTAATAACCTTAAAGCTTATAACACTTATAATAAAAAACCTTGTATCCATATAACCATTATAATTCTAATGTGACTATCAAGTATCTCATAGCCTTTACAAACCTTTAATCCTAACCTCTATAGGTGCATCAATCCCTAACCATTGATACATAATATTTATAACCCCTCTCACATAATCCCTATGACCCATAACTTTTATTCCTTATAATGAATAACTCATATAAACCATAATATTATCTTTGAAACCCTTGAATACCTTTAAATCTGAACCTAGGAGCCTCTATCAAACCTTACACTTATAATCCATAGCACTTGATACATCCAACATTTATCACCTCTAACCCCTCTAACCAATAATCTCTAAACCATCTAACCCTAAAATCCTATTAAAACCGTATAGTCACTAATTAATACAACTCCAAACCCATAGAACCCATAATGTGCCCCTAACTTGTTGACCTATACACTTTTAACAATGTAGCCCCTATAAGCATGCTTGATGTCTAATCTTTAAACATTATAACACATAACCCCTAACCCTTATCAACACCAATCCTTATAAAAAATAATGCATAAACCATGTAACCTCTATATAACCTTATAACCCATATTATTTCTAACTTATAATGTGTATAATCTCAAACCACTAACCCCTGTAACCCCTAACCGCTAACATATATCCCTTAAATCCCAAATCTTAATGCTTAACCCATATCAACCTTAATCCATGTAACCTTTAACCCATATTTCCAATCACCCTCAACCCCTGTAACTTAACTTACATGTCATTTGAAATATAATCTCTATAGATCATAACATTTAACCTCTTTAGCTTAAATAATCCCTAATTGCTCCAAACCCTAAATCCTTTAACCCCAAGAATGTGACCTCTACAACTAGTACTCCTTATAACCATTTACTCTTAACCCTTATAACCATGTGACAACTACAACGAGTACTCCTTATAACTATTTACTCTTAACCCTTATAACCATGTGACCAGTACAACACGTACTCCTTATAACCATTTACTCTTAACCCTTATAACCCCCAAACCAAAATAATAATAACATATAATCCCTTTAAGCTCTAACCTTTACAACCCTTGTAACTCCTAAGTCATAATGCATATAAACCCAAACCATTATTATAGCTAAATTCTAACATCTAACATTTAATACTAAATTTGTATTGCCCATGGTAACTAACCCGTATATCCCAAATGTGTTTAAACTTAAATCAATAACAATTATAAACCTATAGCCTTTTTCTATGGTCACCAATATCTATTAAACATATAATCCATAACCCTTACAACACTTTATCCCTAGTCTTTATAACCCTATCCCATATAGCCCATTTAATAGCCAACCAATTTAACTAATATTTAGAAANCATTATAACACATAACCCCTAACCCTTATCAACACCAATCCTTATAAAAAATAATGCATAAACCATGTAACCTCTATATAACCTTATAACCCATATTATTTCTAACTTATAATGTGTATAATCTCAAACCACTAACCCCTGTAACCCCTAACCGCTAACATATATCCCTTAAATCCCAAATCTTAATGCTTAACCCATATCAACCTTAATCCATGTAACCTTTAACCCATATTTCCAATCACCCTCAACCCCTGTAACTTAACTTACATGTCATTTGAAATATAATCTCTATAGATCATAACATTTAACCTCTTTAGCTTAAATAATCCCTAATTGCTCCAAACCCTAAATCCTTTAACCCCAAGAATGTGACCTCTACAACTAGTACTCCTTATAACCATTTACTCTTAACCCTTATAACCATGTGACAACTACAACGAGTACTCCTTATAACTATTTACTCTTAACCCTTATAACCATGTGACCAGTACAACACGTACTCCTTATAACCATTTACTCTTAACCCTTATAACCCCCAAACCAAAATAATAATAACATATAATCCCTTTAAGCTCTAACCTTTACAACCCTTGTAACTCCTAAGTCATAATGCATATAAACCCAAACCATTATTATAGCTAAATTCTAACATCTAACATTTAATACTAAATTTGTATTGCCCATGGTAACTAACCCGTATATCCCAAATGTGTTTAAACTTAAATCAATAACAATTATAAACCTATAGCCTTTTTCTATGGTCACCAATATCTATTAAACATATAATCCATAACCCTTACAACACTTTATCCCTAGTCTTTATAACCCTATCCCATATAGCCCATTTAATAGCCAACCAATTTAACTAATATTTAGAAAACTTATCACCCTTAACCCTTAACTCCTATAACCTTTTACATGGAACCTCTACAACCTTAACTCATAAACACTTCAACCTCTTTCTCTTATAACCCATAAGTCTTAAATCCTTAATCATACCCACTAGATCATAATGATTATAACCCTTATTCCTGAAGAACCCATAACCCCCAACCCTTATAATCCCTAATCTTTATGATACCTTTCTAAAAACGCATATAAATCTTAATGAAAATAATCCCTATAACTACAAAGGAATAGCTTATATAATCCACACATCGCCTATAGCTTATATAATCCATACATTTCCTAATTCCTATGGCTCAGATGTGAGATCTCCTCCTTGGAAAACCCATTACTTGTGATAATAAGAACAAAAAAAAACATTACTAGTGATTATAATAACAGATAGCCATATGAGAAGAAAAAGAAAAGCCATGAAATAATGTTCCACACGTCTCCTCATCTATCCTTTTCGTGTTTTGTGTGAGAAAATAGGATTTCGGATTGAGCTGACACGGGATATCCTTTTCGGGTTTTGTGAGAAAAAAGGATTTCGGATTGAGCTGACGTAGGATGGGTGGGCTAAACTAAGCTCTCCCCGATAACTGCAAGTGTGAGTTACATCCCCCACATATGGCGTGGGTTCGAGGAAGAGTTCATAGATATAACCCCAATGCCAATCAAAATTCTTTGTGTTCAGACGGGAGCCCCACAAGCCACAGTTTCATTTCTCCTATCTTGTGTGCCACGTCCTCTGTATTACTAAATGTGCCATGTCCTCCGAATCAAAAGGAACATATGTGTATGCCACATCTGTAGATCATTCTGTTTCAATGTGCGAGTAGGAGGAATATATTCCTACAAAAGAAACAAGTCTCCACGTATTGATTCGTTTGAAGGTGAGAGTGGGAGGAATAGGAATCTATTCCAACCAGAATAATCTCTAAACCATTTAACCCTAAAATCCCATTCAAACCTTATAGCCACTAATTAATTACAACCTTATAATCCATATTATTTCTAACTTATAATGTGTATAATCTGAAACCAATAACCCCTAATAGCTAACATATATCCCTTAAATCTTAACTCTTAATGCTTAACCCTTATCAACCTTAATCCTTGTAACCTTTAACTCATATTTCCTATAACCCTCAACCCCTATAACTTAACTTACATGTAATTTAAAATCTAATCTCTATAGATCATAACATCTAACCTCTTTAGTTTAAGTAATCCCTAATTGCTCTAAACCCTAAATCCTTTAACCCCACAATATGACCACTACAACTAATATTCCTTATAGCCATTTACTCTTAATCCTTGTAACCCCAAACCCAAAAAATAATAACCTCTAACCTCTTTAATCTCTAAACTCTACAACTTTTGTAACTCCTAAATTCCAAGCCAAACTCTAACCTTTACCACTCTTGTAACTACTAAGTCATAATGCATATAAACCCAAACCAACCAAACCATTATTAGAAGGAAAAAATAGCCATATGAGAAGAGAAATAAAAGCATGGCACGAATTTCCACACTCCTCTCCCCATCCAATGTGCCATATGAGAAGAAGAAATCTTGGTGTTCAGGCGGGAGCCCCCACAAGCCACAACTTCATTTCTCCTATTTTGTGTACCACGTCCTCCGGATTATCAAATGTGCCACGTCTTCCGGATTATGTATGTGTTTGCCACGTCCTCCAGATCAAAAGAATGTATGTATCTGCCACGTTTTCATGTCTGCCTCGTCCTCCGGATCAAAAGGAATATATGTGTAAGCCACGTCTGCAGATCAATCTGTTTCAAGGTACGAGTGGGAGAAGTATATTCCGACACAAAAAGCCAGTGTCCACGTACTCAGATCGATCTGTTTCAAGGTGTGAGTGGGAGGAACATATTCTGAAAAAACAAGCCAGTCTCCATGTCCTCGGGTGCGAGTGGGAGGAATCTATTCCGACCAAAAAAGCCAGTCTCATCTAACAAACGGTTAGAATAGGAGATTTTTTATCCAACAGAGTTTTAGCCGTTTGATAAATATTTCTGTCTAGGCGTTTGTTTTCTATTCCGCAGTCGTTTGGTTTGTATTTTTGAAAATTTTGGTTGCTCTCTGGTGTGTGTGGAAGGCAGGGCTTCATTTTATGTGATGGTAGATTTTTGTGATGATGACGCTATATGCAATCGTTGGCAGATCTTTGTCTCTGGTTTTCTGTTTGATGCTCCTGCTGCTTCTTCTGTAAAGACTGTTTGATGCTCCTGCTGCTTCTTTTGTAATGACAGACAACCATCTGCAAGGAAAAAGTTGCAGAAGTGAGTACCCATTACATTTCCATCTCATCAAGTTCAACTTCAATTCGATTTTATGCAGGATCTGTGCGGTTTAAGATTTAAATTCTTTGTAGGTTTCAACTTGAATTCGATTTTAAACAGGATCTGTGCAGATTAAAATTCTTGGTAGGTTTCAGCTTCAATACGATTTTAAGCAGAATCTGTGCAGTTTAAGATTAAAATTCTTGGCAATTTGATTTTAAGCAGAATCTGTGCAGTTTAAGATTAAAATTCCTGATTTTAAGCAGAATCTGTGCAGTTTAAGATTAAAATTCCTGATTTTAAGCAGAATCTGTGCAGTTTAAGATTAAAATTCCTGGTAGGTTTCAGCTTCAATTCGATTTTAACCAAAATCTGTGCAGCTTAAGATTAAAATTCTTGGTAGGTAATGCATATCATTCAATTATCATTATTTGAAAGGCTTCAATCATTATAATATTCCTACATATATAGAGATCAGTTTCAGGGAGATGGGTTTAGGATCTTAAACCCGTGGGAAGTATAGAACAGAATACATATTTCTAATTTAATTGCAGGATATCATATCCTCACCTAAAAGTTGTCGGATCCCTCAGATTTGGCGCATAGGTTGCTTTTTCATAATGGGATGTTCTTAATTAGAAGCTTGTTATATAAATTCTATGTATTAGAATAGAATTTTGTCTTAGTTAGAAGGCTATATAACATCTACATATTAGAATCTTGTTATTTAAGATGTAGTGATACCCTGTTTTAATTTATGCCACAATCCCGATTCCCAAATACCGTTATCCAGAACTTACAGATGAGCCTAAAAGAATTATTGATTGTAGTTCAGGTCTTAAATTAATCGATGTTTGAATTTCGTTAACAGGCTAGTCTTATCAAACTGAAAAGTCCATCGTCTTATATTACATTATGGTCTAATTCCAGATGTGTACTTTAATGGCAACCAAAATCAGAACTTCTCCATAGCAACTAAAACCATCAGTTCCTCACTTTCCTTTTTGATTTTGAGCAAATTTAAGATTGGTTTCTCACCAAAATTTTCCATTGTGACGTGCAGCTATTCAAAGTTTAAAAATTCTCTAATTCTATCTGAAATATCCTCAAGAATTTTTTACCACCGTTTCATCTGAAATATCCCCGAACTGAGATGCTATCAGTCCATGCAAAGGGGGAACCCCAGTAATAAAATCTCCACCACACAGGAATCCAGAGCGAGTGGCTTTATGAAGGAGCCTGGACTGTAAATCTCACCGAACGTGGAATTATGAAGCCGCAGAAAACCATCCAGATTGCAGTGAAACTGTGCTTGCATGAGGAGTGACACCCACAGTCATCTGTCGTGTATATCAGGATCGGTTTTATATGGATTTGTGTTCGGATTATTTTTCTCACAAGTATCTATTTGAATTGAAAATACCACAGATAATATTAAATTTTATCTATTTTTCTCATACGTACGTATCTATTTGAACGAAAATAGGTTAATTTAAATTGATCAGATACTATTAAATTTTATGAATTTTATGTTATTGGGAGATGAAATTAATGTTTAGGTTTTAGTCGTAGGTGAATTGAAACGCACATAGAGTTGAAGAAATCTAAAAGTTAATTTTAAATGTGGTAATTCCAAAGATTAATCAGTTAAACCTGACAATCATATGGTGATACAGTAATTTTTTAATATGATTAGATAATGTTAAAAAGTAAACAGGTTAACTGATGCATTAAAAAATACAAGTTATGAAGAGTAAATCACATAAGAATATTCCAGCATTTTCAATTGTTAACCATTAGATTAGAATTTTAAATTAAAAGGTGATTAATTGTGCCCATCTCCAATAGGTATACGCCTTTCAGCGTAAAAGTTATCCATTCAAAACATTGGAGACAAAACAAATACTTTCATTTTTAAAGTCATTTTCCAGAAATTAATACTTACTTTTTCCCATTTTTCTTTATACATCCAATATTAAGTAGATTTTCCCAATTTTTATTTACATATTGAATATCATTTTATTTATTTGATTTTAATAAACTTTATTTCAATTTTTTTTTCTATAAAATTGATTTTATTTTAATAAAATTCCGATGAATAACTTATGATGGAATTGTTTGTGTTTTATTTATTTTATTAGTTCATTATTATTTATTTGCATTGGAATTGGTATTGTAATGAAGTGAAACCATTTATAAGTATTTTAAATGGAATGTTTTTACCTTTATTATTTTGTATTCTTATGTTTATTATAGGTATAGAAAGAAATAGAAGATGTCTTTGACTCAACTTTTCATAATTACTGATATTTAATTACTATTCTTCTTTCCAGGTAGATGTCTACATCTTATCATGTTAATTTTTTTAAATATAATATTATATTTAAAAAAAAAAAAATTATGTTTTTTTCTTTTCATATCATATCATTTGCATTAATTTGAGGGCTCTATTCATATCACCAAACATGTAGGCTTCACGCAAGTACCATAACTAGCATAACAAAAAGCCAATCCTCACAGTAAAACACCAGCATAGGCACCTCATTGAGCTTGAGAACCAGTCATCTGAACAGAGGGAAAGCCCAAGCCAAATCGCATCCATTCACACAGAAACAAAGATGGAAATTAGAGCAAAAACAAAACCAGGAAATTGCAATGGAAACGGAACCAGGCTCCCAAAACTAGTAGAGAAAAAACCGAATACCAGAACTAGTATAACAAAACTCGGTCTAGAAAACAACCCAAAAGCAATTCTTTGGATTAATGTATGTTTGATGCATTTTAAAACTTCACTCCAGAGTTATGCCTCATTTTAAACCAACTCAGACAACCAGAAAATCAATCAAAGTTTTGGATAAACCAAAAATTAAAATACAGACGAAAATCCAAAATGACTTGGAAAAAAGATTGCTCCCAAGTTAGCGCACTCCACAACGTGTTGTCTAAAGGGCCTTTCAAAGTACATCCAAATCCTTTCGGTTATTAAGGAATTTGATGGCGCTTCCGGATAGGTGTGTTGTGTTTCCTCTAAGTTAAGTTAACCCAATCTGAAGCAAACCACCCTCAGATTTCTGCAGTGAATCCTGGTCACTTGAATTTCATTTTGGTGAAGCTATTCACTTCGGGTTGAATAGAGTCAAACAACCAAAACCTTATTTCTCGAAGTATTTTGTCCTAAAATTAAAGTATCCTGCTGTGGAAAGGGAAGATTCAATCCTAAAATCAAAGCAATCCACCTTAATCCGACTGCAATTGAGAAAGGAACACCCTTATCATTTTGAATATGTAAGAAAAGTATCAATCGAACTGCAAATCCACTTAAAATCCATCCTAATCACTAGCCTATGCATAGCGGAGGGAGCTGGCACAAATGAACTCTGTTTGTATGTTTTATGGTGATGACAGAATGCTAGAGAAATGAGCCAAGTGAGAAAAGGTACACCCAAGGCCTAGCTAAATGGCATGAAATCATAAGAATCCTCCCGGGAGAACCAACATATACAGGAGAAAAGGCTAATCGGCCAGAGAAGATGGGAGGAAGGATATTTCATTTCGATCGAACAAAGGGCAAGGAAAGGGCTCGGGGCGGAACATGGAGGAAAATAAAACCCCTGCAGGAGGGGACAGAGGAAGAAGAACAACCTATATAGGAGAAACAGATGGAAATGGAACCTCGCGGTCAAGAGAACTATGAGGAACTACAGATAGGCAACGATTACAAGCCCTTCTTTTCAATCAAATGAGAGGTATTTCCTTTGACTTCCTGTCTGAGCGCCTCCATGGGAACTCTACCTTCCTCTTTTTTGGGCCCCTCGCACTTTCTTCGACTTGAAGTAAGATAAAACTTTTTATGAAATGGAATTTGATGGGACGTCTCGAACACCGGGCTCCATCTAGTAGAAAGCCGCTGATAGAGTTCGATGAGACGTCTCGAGCATCGGACTCCATCCCGTAAAATGTCGTCGATCGTCAACCCAGCTCCCTTCCTCCTTTTCAATATTGGTTTCCTCCGAGCTTCAGTTCGCACGAGCAAACTACGGTCAGATAGTACTCTATTTTCAACGAGAAGACAATATAAATTCACATGAACTAGTTGAGCAACTGAAATGGAGCCTGGCAGAGGTGCTCCTCTATTTCTACCCTTTGGTTGGCAGATTGGCCAAGTCCCCCAATGCAATGATGAGGGTGTCCAATTTATAGAGGTCGATGTAACTCTTGAACACATACTCCTTCATAAAAGTCTTCGCTATATTCAGGAATTGTTGTTTCCTTTGAACGACTGCATTTGTGCAGACGGTCAATCTCTTCCCTTGCTTGCAGTGCAGGTAAGCCAGTTGATGCATTCTAATCTAATATTAAATAATAATTTGATATGTATATTGAAAATGTTTTTAGTACATTTATCTATTCATTTGGATTTAATATGCTTGAGAGACACAACATAAACATATTATATTATATTTAGTGATCTAATCAATGCTTAATGACTCTATGCACTATAGTTCTTCTTGTTAAATGATAAGAAAATGAATCTATTCTAAGATTTCCAAATTTGATAAATCGAAGTAAACTTTAATAAATGCAAGCAAAAGTGAGAGCATAGCTCATGCTAGTATGATAACTTTGACACATCTAATCTCTATTTAGTTTATGGTTGTTCCAATGAGACATTTATAAGGGAAAATAAATTACATAATCCTTACAACATCTAGTGCTATGAAAACAAGATTTAGATGAATATTATGTCACTCATTCTCATTCAAAGTTCAAAAAAGAAAGAGAATGTGTTAAGTAACACTAGAATAATCAAAACTCAATCTAATGTTGAAGGAAAAGTAGTGAAAGAAAGAAAAATAGGACAACTATGAATAAGAAAATGAATTTATTCTAAGACTCCCAAATTTGATAAATGGAAGTAAAATTTAACAAATGCAAGAAAAAGTGAAAGCATAGTTAATGTTGGTATGACAAATCTAATGTGTATTTAGTTCATGGTTGCTCCAATGAGACATTTATAAGGGCAAGTAAATTGCATAATCCTTACAACATCTAGTGCTCAGAAAACTAGATCTAGATGAAGATTTCGTCACTCATTCTCATCCAAAGTTTAAACATTAAAGAGAATGCTATAAGTAACACTAGAATAATCAAATCTCAATCTAATGTTGAAAGGAAAAATATTGACAAAAAGAAAAAGAGGACAACATTGCTACATCATGAGTAGGCCCTTCCTTAGAGTTCCAAGTTGTCTAAAAGCTAAAACAAATTACTACCATGCCTCGAAAATGGAAGAAGAGCATGTCGATGGGAGGAAAAGATATTTTATTTCTGATAAAGGAGAGCGTGTTGGCGG